>JBBMOE010000003.1:4175343-4228647 GCA_037975065.1 Chaetodon trifasciatus
GATAGATAGATAGATAGATAGATAGATAGATAGATAGATAGATAGATAGATAGATAGATAGATTGTCGGCCGTCAACTGTGCGCGCACGTATTTTATGTTTGTGTTGCGTCTTTTTTTTAAGTCTCTCATGTCTTGGAGAGACACTGGTCAAAATGGGAATTTAGCACGTTCACGTATAACACAACAACATACAGACCAGGCCTGGGAGGCATAAAGGAGCGAGTCTGACCCTTTCAAACACTTCCTCCATTCCTCCTGAAACACGTCCGCTCGGTGAGGCGGTGTCTCCAAATGAAGTTTGTAAATTATTCAAAGGCCAGGACGCGCCTGGATACATGCATACATATTAGCACTAACAACCCCCCAACTATTATTTAACAAAATAAGATATTATGGGAGCAATTACGCGGAGACAATGCAGGTTAGAAAAAAAAAAGACTGCTGAATTATGTTATGTCCCACAGGAAATCCTGCAGTGTCACAAGGCCGTGAACACACCACGTTAGAGAGAGGTGATATTTCAGATACTCACACGTGGTAGAACATCATGACCTATTGACTATAATGACTAATGCGCACTATTGGTGTATCAAACTGCACGAATTACCCAGATATTATATATTGGCTGTTACCACACACACAAAAAAAACATAAATTGCAATTCACTATTACACACACACACACACACAATGTGAACAGCTACAGGACTCTTACTGTGATAGAACAGCCATGACGCGCGACAACACGAGTTATTATAACGCGTCTTAACGCATGAATTATTCCTGTCTTTCCCCTGTTTAACCTTCTCCATTTGTAAACAAGCCCATATACAGTAAAACTGACCTCCTTCCCTGCTGCTCTCTCTTTCTCCCTCTCCTCTGTGTGTGTGTGTGTGTGTGTGTGTGTGCCCGTCTGTCTCTCATTGCGTGTTACATCATCACGCAATAGCTGTCCTCCCGTGGCCTAGTGAACTGGCTCTAAGCGCTGCACCAATTTAGCTATCTACTACGCACACGTTGCTCTGAATCAGGGGAGGCAGACACACGCAGTCGGCCGGGCGCACACATCCAGTCACGGAAGCAGCGGGGCTGTACAGTAAAGGGCTGTAAAGGCTGCATACACCGCGACAGAGCTCATGAAAAATGAAAGGGAAGAGGTCTGACACACGCAGCATCACGGCAGCACAGGTGTAGCAGCCCTGAGCATCCGCACCTGAGCATTAGTTTGTCATTTACAGTTTCTCTTCAGCTCCTCTAATCACCTGCACGTTGCGTAAAAGCAGCCCTCTTTTGGGCTTTTTGTGCCGACGGCTACGTGCATATTAAAAAATGTCACGCTTCTTCCCGTGTGGGGAAATAAAGGCCAAAATAAAGGTGAGTAATCACCAAAAGTGGTCAGCGGATGAAGGTGGCTTTAACCTCCTCTTCATCTCCATCCACGAGCCCCTCTGGCCCCGTGGCACAGCAGCGCGAGAACTCAGGAGCCAACATCTCAATTTTCTCTGGGGAAAGCTGTGCCACATGAGAGCAGATAATGAAATACTGGGTGAGGAGCGTTTTCTCAAGAGCCGGCCAGCTGTCACATCAGCACCGGTATAATCACCCAAAATACAGCCCCTGTCTCACCCTGCTGACACCTTCCTGTCCGCTCACCGTAATTACGAGGATGAGTGTGAGAGAGGTCAGGTGGACGCGCAGGCCTCGTGTGCGCATGTTCCAAAGTGTGCAGCACTGATGGCGGAGAGTGTGCAACATCTGAGCAAACTGGTCACAAAATGCATAATGTCCCGTTTTTTGAGGCTCACGCCGTCCCAAACTCAAACTCTTTTCAGCCCCAATCAAAGCCGCGCAGCCAGAGCATGATAGCCTGTTCGGACAGCCGTTACTGTATCAGCTGATTCACCTGCACATCCCAATGTAAGGCCCCAAAAAAAGTCACAAAACACCTCAAACTTCACGTTTTTGGCAACATTATTTATCCTAATTCGCTCCTCGGCGGAAACCCTGGGGTGGCAGTACAGGCCCAGGACCCTCAAGCTCATTTAAGAAATTCATTTCCAAACAAATTATTATAATAATTATTTTTTTTTTTTTGCAAAACGAAATTTATTCTTGTTGAAAAAACAAACTGTGTAAAAATATCACACTTCAATTACACAATACTTGCCAAAAATGTACAATGTTTTATTACTGAAATAAACACACACTGCATATTATTATTATAAATGTATGACTTTGCTCTCTGTGTTTTTTTTAATACAACGTTCAAATCAAAACTGTAAGAAAAAAAGAAGTTTTGATTTGCCAAACTAATTAAAAAAAAAAAAAAAAACATGGACGTGTTTGACACAAATACATTATTAGCCTATTTTTAAACATGTGATCATTTATAACCTGCCCATTAAGTCGTTATCCTGAGACGCCCTAAACAGTGACTGAAACGAATTACTTGATGGAAAATACAAGGAAAGTTCGTGGTCAAAAGTCTGATTCACACCGAAAAGAAGGAACATAAATATATCTTTTTTAAAACAGCATGAATATAGGCACAAATAGTGTTGTTCATGTCCATCATTCAGCTGCGTGCTATCAAACAAACATACAAAAATAATCCTACCTTCAAAGAGGGGCGTTTTTTGTTTTTGTTGCTGTTTCTTTCTGTTTTTTTTTTAATAGTTTCTTGAAAAGTTTGTTAAGACATTTAACAGCCGCTAGAGCCGCTGACAACTCTGTTCGGGAAGTTTTCAACCGGGTGTAAAACAGCTCCGGGGTGGACGCTCTGCGGCTGGGCGGCCGCTGCAGGGCCCAGAGAGGACGGTAAGACCGGGACAACGACCGGGGAAGTCCTGGAGGGGCTCAGCGACCCCCCGATGATACTCTCTATGGAGAAGGGTGACCGCTGCACCGGGGAGCTGGACTTCTGCACCGGGGCTGCAGACTGCACGCTGGCTGAGCCCAGGCTGGAGCTGAGCTGGGGATAAAACCTACTCCTGGCTAAGTCCGTGGTGGTGGGCATCAAAGACGGCGCGGGGATAATGGTTCCCGTGTGTGAATGTGAATGCCTGGAGTGCTGCTGTTGCTGCTGTTGCTGCTGCTGCTGCTGCTGAAAAGCAAAAAGTGCAGAGTGTGTGTGGTAGGACTGGAGCTGGATGCCGTATCCTCCGCAGCCGTACGGTCCGTACCCGTACGCAGCGGCGGCGGGGATAAAGCTGTTGTGTTCCCGCAGCAAGTCCTGCGCCTGCTGCCGCTTGAAGCGTTTCCTCCGCCTCAGAAAGCTCCCGTTGTCGAACATATCAGCCGACTCCGGGTCCAAAGTCCAGTAGTTACCCTTCCCAGGGTTCCCAGGCTCCCTCGGTATCTTCACGAAGCAGTCGTTGAGGGACAAGTTGTGCCTGATGGAGTTCTGCCAGGCCGGGAACTTCTCCCTGTAGTACGGGAAGCGGTTGCTGATGAAGTCGCAGATCTCGCTGAGGGTGAGCCTCTTTTTGGGACTCTGCAGGATGGCCATGGTGATTAAGGCGATGTAGGAGTAAGGGGGCTTCACCAGGGTGTTCTTGCCCGCCGGCTTGTAGGCATCCCTTGAGGAGGTGGAGCTGTCCAGGCACGGAGGAGGAGAGCCGGCCAGGAGGATGCCGTCGTGCATCTGTGCCACCTCGTCCACGTAGGAGCGCGTCTGGCCGTCTCCATCCTCCCCTTCGCCGACCACGTCTATGTCGGTCTCTTCCGAAAGGATGGAGGCATCCGACATCTCTGAGCTCAGAGTCATGGCTCACACACGGCTGTGCCCTCCGACGCCAGATGAGGAAGACGATGAGATGCACCCTGCCCTCCCTCTTCAAAAACTCATATGAGGAGGGGGAGCGGAGAGGAGCACGTGTCGCCGTCGGTGAAAGATGTCCTCCTGTTTTCTCGCTATTTCCATATGTTTTCAGGGGAATTGTTTTTTTTTTATCGCCGACTGACGAGCGGCCCCGTCGATGCCAGGCTGAGAAATGTGCAGGGAAACCCGCAAAGGGTCCAAACCTTGACTCACAGAGGGGGCGGACCTTCTCTCGCCATTTATACCCCCGCCCTGATCACATGGGGAGGAAACGTCACCGAGGCGAATGAAAAGAGAGAGAGAGAAAAAAAATTAAATTACAAAAAAAAAGGTCTTTGAAAATTAACTGTGAGTGGTTAAAAAAAAAAAAAAAAAAAAAAAGTTTGGTGTGGCCTACATCCTTTTTAGTGGTCATTCATGGTGGCCTGTCGTCCGCACTGATCTGAAGCTTTTATTCCACCCCAGTGTTTTGCGCAAAAATAGATTTTGGAAGATAAAAAAAAAAAATCTTTAGCAAACTCTAATTGCTGGTCTGGTCATTGCTCAGATCGAAGTGGATATTTTGACAACCGTTTTATTTATTTAGGCTTACTTACTAGTGTGATCCATGAAGGGAGCGCGTGCGTGTTTTGATACACAGCGTGTATGACACAACACATCAAAATACCTTTAAAAAAAAATAGGTTGTTCCTGAATTTTTCTTTCTTTCCGGAATTTAAAGAATACCTGTGATGTTCGACACGAATGCCTCCTCGCAGTCGTGCCTGAGACTGGTGCACCACATCCAGGCAGCTCAGTTTGCGTGATCCGGTAGTTATCTAGATTATCCGCGAGCCATTTGTAATGGAAAAGAGTCAGCTGTTAACTCGAATCAGTCACGGGTCACGCAGAGCATGCGAGCTCCACATAGAAGGCCTCTGCCGTGCGTCCTGAGCATGGTGCTGTGTGTGTGAGTGTGTGTGTGTGTGGATATCTCTATTCTTTTTATTTAATTTCAGAGGGTTAGGAGGATGGGATGCATTAAAGCACAAAAAGCAAAGAAAAAAAAATCTCAGAAGGTTTTCAGGATAAAAGAAAAAGTGTTGATGTTCAGTGTGTATCGAGTGAAAATCGCACAGTGTGTGTAGGCCTGTTAAAAAGCATGATGGAAAGGAATAATCGACCTTAATTGTCCAGATTGAATGTTAAAATCGACCCTAAATAAAAGACGCATTCACATTTGATGACTTTGCATTTATTATTATTGGCGGTTCAGTCTCATTAGATTAGTGAGTAAGAAGTGAGGCAATAAAGTGTGAACACAGATTATATTTTATTCTGATTTTATTGTGAACGAGCATCATGTTCTGCAGCTTTGCTTCCAAATGTGTCTGTTGTTGATGATTCAGGCTCATTTTGTAGCTGTTTTTTTTTTTTTTTTTTTTTTTTTAATTATGTCAGGGGGCACAGCTTACATGATCCAAGATATTTTAGCAAAAGCAATTCAAACAAGGTAAGCACATTTGCTAAAATATTAAACTCTGCTAAGTTTAATCAAATCATTAAAAAAAAAAAAAAAAAAACTTTCTGAAACTTTTGTGCATTTTACTTCTGAAACTTTCTGTCTTAAAAATGGAAACTATCAGCCAGCTCTCATGAATGAAGCAGGCCTGAAAACACATGTGGACTTAAAGAAAAATGTGTGGCTCATCATGACTTTGCTTCATGCTGAGGGTTTACTCAGGTACTGTGTGGCCCATCAGGAACTTCTCAGAGGTTCCCATTTGACCAGCGCCATCTAGCGGCGGAGTTGTCTCACAATTAAAACACTTAACGCAGTAGGTGTCACAACCACGAATTCACTATTAACTGCCCTTGAAATAACTTTTTTGTTTTTGAATAGAGTTTGGTGTAAAGTATAGAGTTTATTTGACTTCTCATGAAGCTCTAAACTGCACTGACTTCTTTACATAATAATTTATTTTTATTCATAGGCCAATAAACGTGACTGTGCTGTATTGTAAAATTAATGAGGAAGAAAAATATAAATATTTTCTGTAATTTGTGTTACTTGCCTTGATTAGCCTGTAAACGGTTGAAGGCTTTATGTTATTTATTATTCATCACCTCTGCCACTTTGAAATGTCAAAGTAGTCTTCTCTATCACCATATAATAAACTTTATATACATTATATTGATTATTGTTTTTTAATTAATTAAATTAAATGAATTAAAAGAAAAAAAAGAAAGTTGGACACACTGGCTCCTCGCGCTTTATATTAATTAATTACGTTGTTTTTAATTAGTAATTCAAAATAAAGTGAATGAATCAGTGTTGTTCATAAATGTGGAGAAGCAGGAACGAGAGGAGTGTTATTTTAACTGAATCCGTTTTATGAGCCACCGACCTCATTGATATTAGGCCACCTCAGTAATCAATAACCAGGTGATATTGATTGTTCGATTATTTAAACTGTGTCGTATTTCTTCAGGAGTGAGCGCTCGTGCGTGAGTTTATCTGCGAACATTTCAGCCTCTGTTGAAAAGCAGGATGGACCTGTGCTCCATTAGTTTTATTTCCCAGACCTGTTTTCCATTGAACCATCCTGCATGTGGAAAACAGTGCAAACAGTCACCAGCAAGCGTTCAGTGTTACTCAGCTGATCAGGAGCTGCTCTGTGCAGCTGTGGCACGTGAAGCCTGGAGTTCGTTTAATTGTTCATTTAGTCAATATTTACAGAATCTGATCAAAATTGATAGCTTAATAAAGCGAATATTGCAGAGCCAAAAGCAAACCAAATAAAATGTAAACACTCTTAAGAAGTCTTATTCAAAGCTATGGACGCACTATCAGAATAAAAGCATTAAATGAATGAACTCTGAGCCGACACTTGCAGCAGCAGCAGCGCGTCGCATGTGTGCTAAACCACCTCTGAAGTGTTTCTAAATTCCGCCTCTGCGATCCGAGGGTGTTTCCGTGCCACCGGGTACCGAGAAAGCACTTAGCCGTTTAAACGCGATCCCTGCCCGCCTCCTGCTCCGGCAAAACCCCCCCCGAGTGTCACCAAAAACGGTCCGTGTGAGAGAGGAGTCTGCGGGCCATGTGATTAATGTGCATCCCGTGCAGAAAAGGCGAGAGCAAGCACGCGCAAAGACACTGCGCGTGGAGTGGAGAGAGGATTTACACCCACGTAAAATTAAAATAAAAAACCAGCTTAATTATTATTGGATTGTTTCCCCATTGTATTAAACCCCAATGAGAATATTCGGCATAAAATGGTGAAAACGTGCTGAGGTTTGAAAAACACAGACTTCTGGAGACTTTTTGGTTTCTCCGTTTCTGCAAAATGTGGCCTGAAAAGCTTCATCTACCTTTTCAGATGTTTCATATTTAGTGGATCTGACTCAAATGATCGATGAGAAATATGTCACCTGAACACTGTGACAGGAGAGGCAAAAAAGAACTGAGGCAGGGACACTTCACTCTGGTTTAAGCCTCTTTAAGGTAGAAGGGGATGATTAAATACTGGTGCTTTTATATTGTCTGTTATATCTAGTTGTTTATATGGAAAGCATGCTTATTCGTTATGTTTGTTTATTAGTTTGTTTTGTTGTTTCAGAGTCTTGCAGGTTGCTTCTATGCGCAAAAAGAAAAAAAAAGGAAAGGAAAAACTGCTTCCACCATCATTATTATCATCAATATGTCTTGTGAGGGCAGCACTGTGGTATTTCATTCATTATTTATTTATGAGTTGCATGGAAAATAATATGGAATAGACGGTGGGATATGGAAAATAATACACCTATAGGTGCATGCACCCATGATATGCATTGTCTGCCATATATGTGTGTTGTTTTAATGAATTAGACAGCTGATATGCTGTGATATCATATATATAGGCAGTCACTCCATTGGTATGTTTTCTAACCAATGTTATTTCTACAGTTACTGGTTTGTGTTATAATGCTCGATATCATACAGAGGGAAAACTCTGGAGACACATTACAGTTTCTCAGCTCGCAGCACCCTCAATAGACCAGAATGCAATGCAGTCACAAGACAGGTTTATTATCTTTCCCCGACTCACGTCTGCTTCCTCAAGGCAACATCCTGGAAACCTTGAAACTACCTGAAAGGCAAACAGACAAAGCTGGTTGAGATTAAATACTCACACACACACACACACACACTCACACACACACACGTAGACAAACCAAACGACAGCACATAATCTCAAAATAACTCTTGTAGTGCACTCAAACTTCACAGAAGGCTGATCTACCGGATTAAAGATGGTGGGAAAAAAGGGGGTGATTTTTCAAAGAGAGAGTGAAAGCTGATATCATAGCCTGAAGTCTGACCCGACGAGCACAGCACACTTACACTGGCTGCCGGTGCCATGTGCACATTTGAATATGATGGACATAATTTGCCTTTATGTGCTTATGTGGTTTATGAAGAGTAGAGCGAAAGCAGCATTTGATGATTTCAGCACAAAACATGTGAAGTTACTGTGATGAAATACTCCAATAAACAAATTAAAGAGCTATTTGGGCCATAAAAAGATATATGTGACTATAAATCACATCACATTTTTCCAAGCTGCGGGACCATTTTGTGTTTTTAAGCTTTAAATCTGATGTAGAGTCAATCCATCTGTTGAATAATATTGATACGCTTCAACAAGTGGATAAAAACATAAGTGTGTCTCCCTCTTTCTTACTTGAAATAAATGGCTAATAAATGGGGTCTACTCAAGTCCACCGACTGAACTCATCCATCTTTTAAAAGTTTTATAGCAACAAGTAATCACACCAGTATAACTGGCGCTCATCATGACACAATTATCTCTGCTAAATGGGCTTTGTCCTGCAAAAACAGGCAGCATGCCAGCGCTGCACTGTAAAATGCAAATTTTACCCTCATCAGCACACTCAGTGGGACACTGGTCTGGAATGAAACGCCTTGTGCTCTGTCCACAGGTGCCTGTCCATGTCTTACGGCCACTCCACTGGTGACTGTGATAAATATAGATCCCTCTAAAGGAAGCTGCAGCCTTGTGCTCTCCCATCAGCAGTGGACTCACCTACTTTTACCAAACAACACAAACAAAGAAGGTGGTGGAAATATTTTTGATTTTGTGTTGCCTAAAGGCAATTTTAACACTGTCCTCAGACTAGCATCTAAAAGATAGATTAAAAAAAAAAATCTGTGATCTTCTGACAACATCCCATCAGCTGATTTATTCCCCACTCCTCCTATTTGGAATTCCACAAATTGCAAATGATCCCGAGGATCTTGTTGCCATGAATAGGATCCCAGCTCCTGATCTTTGTCCGTTCATTGCAATGACCTGACAAAAGAGCACTGAAAATACCTGAATACAAGACTTGCTCGACTTGACTTGAGCCAGCAATCAGCGCACAGTAAAAGCCTTCCACTCTTGGAGGTGGAGAAGCAGACAAAAGCAATGAATTAGGTAAGGAGGCATTGCTGGAAGGCTTTTACAGTGCTGCAGCTGAATGAAAATTACCTTAATAGTACACAGACCCACTTGGGGTTGCCTTGTGTGTTTGTTGCTTGATGAAGATTAGTTTAATCTAATTAATTGAATGAAGGCTTTTGGCTATTTTTTAATATGAATACTTCTCAATCTCAATAATTCTATGTTGAACCTTTGCATTGTATGATAAAAGCTGTTTTGCGTGGTGAAGGTGTTGCCTGCGAAGATCAGCCGAGGGCCGTAAAAACCCACGCAACATTGCGCTTTTTGCCGTACGTCACTTCCTCCCTCCTCTCTCGCTTCCATTTTGCTCCCCGCATGTGTCTGCTGTTAGTTTACAGGTCAGTGAGGAGCTTTAAATACCTTCTTCCCTGCACTGTTCCCCCCCGATCCGACGTCAAGAGGTAAACGAAAGCCTTTTCTGACTAGGTGGCTGAACTCTGCCGGGGTTTGACTTTAACTTCACTGACGGTTTTGTGTGGCTGTGCGAGAGGCTGTGGGTGACAGGCCGGACGCTCCAGTCTCCCAGTTAGCTAAGAAGCTAGCTAAAGTTAGCTTACTAGTTCTTCCACAAAAGCTGAACCACACCTTGTTTGGGTACAGTCGCTGGCTGAATTAGTCAGCAAATGCTAGCTTTAAGCTACCTGGCGTCACCTGTGGTGCTTTTGGCCCGTTTTTCGGCCTACCACAGCCTGTTTTTATTTGGCTTTTGGTTGTTGTCCACAGTACAGATAACATACTCGCTAAATGCTAGCTCGCAGTAGCTAACGTGCTAACGCACCTAGCTCTGCGTATTTGCCTGTGACAGTTTGCTCCTTACTGGCTTTTAAAAGTCTGATTACCGCGTTGGAAACGGTCTTGCCGCCGACCACCACACCCACACCACGGCCTCTGCTCCCCGCTTGTGTGTGCTTACGTGAGTGTCGTTGAAGCAGGATTTCCCCAAGACTTCATCACTTGTTTACACCTTGTTTGTCACGAGTGTGCGTTGTTGCCACTTTCCCAGAGACACAGGAAGAGTTTGTCAGGTATGAGCAGGCAGTGACATCGTATGTAAATACTGATGCATGTATTAGCTCATAATATTTGGGTCAAAATCGGGTTTTCTGTAATTGTTTAGATGTAGATTTTGTATAGTAAGGTGTGTCTCTCTAGACTGGCAAGGAAAGTTGAACAAAACTTGGAAAAGGTAAAGTAACATGTCTCTGTCATGAAGTAACGACGATTTATTTCTTATTTATTGTAATATCGCGGTGGCTGCTGGTGTTGTCATTTGCCAGAGAGGCTGAGCAATGAAGCATAAAAACAAAACAGGCCTTATCTTTGTCATCACACCACGTATCAGCTGCACCAGGTGTGTTTGCTGTCTGAAGGCTGAGATCAGGCGCACAGCCGTTTAGATAAAGCCCACAAGAAGAGGCCATAGATCATTCACTGGACGTCTGTCACAGCGTCCTCATACGTTTTCCATGCCTGTATTGTTTATCTGCTGGCTTACATTTTCCAACAACATTCAGCTGATTGTGTTCACAGTGCTCGATGAGATCGGAGTCCCCCGATGAGCACATGAATGAACCAGATCACTCAAAGCTCGTGCTCGTCACTAAATGCACTCAAGTGGTGGGAGTGCTTCATGAGTTCATCTGTGAGCAGCAGGCTGGTGAAGGAGCTGCAGAGCGTTCAGGGAAACTGTAAACCCTGTGTTCAGCTGCACGTCGGTCAGTTCCTGTGAGGTCTTGATAGAGTTGATCCCACTGAAAGTCAAACATCTTAAAAGTATGTGAAAGATATCAATCTGTGAATTAGTGGAAGTTGTCTCACTAACTTAAATTTCATGTTTTTTGGTTATTTGGTGTGAGACAGCTGAGATTGTCAGTGTGGCAGTTCTTTAGTTGCGCGTGTGCTTTGCTGTATTTTCAGCGACCTGTTGCAACATGACATTTTGTTAATCACCCCGAACGTGTTTTTCCTGTCTGGACTGTTATTTTTACCCGTTTCAGTTCACACTATTATAAGATTTGGGAGATGTACAATTTTGTGGTATAACATGAGTTAATTTCTAAATAGCCAAAACGTTTGTTAAACCTGTAGGCTGTTGTTGTAAAGATCAGCTGTGCTGGTGACACCTGATCTGATCTAATGTCCTTTCCTTTTTTCAGATGAAAGAAACAATTATGAATCAAGAAAAACTCGCTAAGCTACAGGCACAAGTCCGCATCGGCGGAAAGGTAATCATCAAGATAAATGCTTTATCGCAGGTTGCATGAAAAGCTTGATTTTCTGCAAAGCATTGGGCCTTCTCTGCTGTTTTCTTATTGCTTTTCTGCATGCTTAGTTTTCAGGGTTTAGCACCAGGTAGTGAAAACTGTTAGAAACAGGTGCACATCAACTATCCTACCAACAGTTTCTGTTGCACAGCAGTGATAATTTAGCAGGACTGAAATAAATGGACAAAAAACAGCATCTTCTGGGCCAAAGCAGTCCCAGCCTGGACATTTCTGTGGATACAGAAGATGATGGATTCATGTATCATTAAGAGCTGGTAGTTTACTCAGAGATATGTCTGTGTGAATGCCTCTGTAGGGTAGCGCTCGCAGAAAGAAGAAGGTTGTACACAGAACAGCGACCGCAGATGACAAGAAGCTCCAGTTCTCCTTAAAGAAGCTTGGTGTCAACAACATCTCTGGTATCGAAGAGGTAGGCATGAACGCTCATCTCAGTGTGGTTTAAGGTGAATCTGTGTCCCCTCTGCCTGCGATTTCGTTGTTAACGGCGTAAAACTTTGGGCCGTTGCAGGTCAACATGTTTACAAATCAAGGAACAGTCATCCACTTCAACAACCCCAAAGTGCAGGCCTCCCTCGCGGCCAACACCTTCACCATCACCGGCCACGCCGAGACCAAGCAGCTGACCGAGATGCTGCCGGGTATCCTGAACCAGCTGGGAGCCGACAGCCTGACGAGCCTCAGGAGACTCGCCGAGGCCCTGCCCAAACAGGGTCAGGAACCGCTAATGCAGAAACACGTTGAATCAAGTCCCAGTGTCGAGTTTAATCACGCTGTAGAATCCCAGCTGTAGTCTGCGCTCAGTCAAACTTGTTTAAAGAGACGCTGTCCGGGTTGTTTCTGGCCGCTTCTCACGGTATCTTTTCTGTTCTCACAGCTGCAGATGGAAAAGCACCGATCGCAACAGTAGAAGAAGAAGATGACGACGTTCCAGGTGAGCGCTTAAATGTCTCGTTCTGCATTACACGCACAGCAGTTTGTTCCAGCAAAGTACGTCAGCATGTCTCAAGAAAGCCGTGGTCGTCTGGCGTCCAACAAAAAGCTGCTTCACACTTGTGTTATCAGGCGAGGGTTTTCTTTTTTGTTTTTGTCTCCGTTCAGTAATCATGGCAGGTTTGTTTTCCTCTGGCCTGTGCGAGGGGTCACGCGAAGGGGATTCATCGCAGATCTTACACGATGGTGCGACGCAGCGTTTTGTGTTTGAATCTCACGTTCGTTGTTTATAAGAGCCAGTTTGCTTTTCTTTGGGAGTAAAACGGGCCAAACACATGAGGTTGCCATTACAATAATCTCAGCTTTTCCCAGGACTTCTCTCCCCGTAGCCTTACTTCTCACTAATTTAACAAACGATTACACATGTATTCAGCAATAGGAGCAGCCGAGGCCTGATGGCACAGGGTTAACAGCCGAGGCCGTCGTGTTGTTATTGGACTTAAGTTTCCTTTTTGTTCTCCCACTGAAGGAACATGTTTACTCAGACCTTTTGGATTGTTTCCAGTTTAACCCTCGACCCTTCCAGCCAAAACTTTGAAAGGCAGATTTCTCACATTTCATGGAGTAATTGCAGCCAACTTTTTGATGCTTTACTCCATAATTTTTACAGCTGCTTTCAGTAGTTTTGAGGGTCCCGCGTGCAGAGCACATTGCAGTCTATAGAAGAGAGGGGACAGATGAGGAAAGAAAGGGGATCACGTTACTCCCATTATCATGTTTCAGATAAACACGGTTTTCCTGTATTGTCATCTGGCACCTCTGAGAGCCCCCGCCACCCCCATGACTCAATCAATTTACCACCAAAATCTTTTGTTGTTTCAGATCTGGTGGAGAATTTTGACGAGGCGTCCAAGGATGAGGCTAACTAGAGGAAAACGGACTCCCCGGGGTGTCAAAACTTGACAGGACCATGTGGGGCACAAGATGCTTTTCTGTCTTGCGAGAGGTGGGAAGTTAATCGTTAAAGTACCTGAGAAGATGGATGATCTGTCAGCTCTTGGCTGTGAGCATTCTGTGACTTGTGCAACACCTGAACAAAGTACTTGCATCCTCTCAAGTGAATTATTTTTGAGTAATTTTCTAGAATAGTACTCTGAAGTATTAAGAGCTGGGGGTAGCAGTATTTTTAGCGCAAGGTATTTTAGTCCTCATTCCACCTCTTCTTTTCCACCAGACTCTCCAAACGCTTGTTGTGCTCTGCGGTCTGTATGTGCAGTTAGAGTGAGAGATTGTGTCTGAAATGTGGCGTTCAAGGCTCCTGCTGTACATGTTTCCTCCGTGTTACTGAACCATAACTCTTTGTGGCCTCGGTCAAACCACCATATCTGGAATAAACCTTTGCTACTGTCAATAAATAACCCAAATTTCTGATTTTCTTCTTCCCCCAAGTCCTGTTTTCACAGCTGAAATACTGCGGTATTCCTTCTTTGAATTGGTTAGGATGCTCAACGTTATTGTACGACTCACGTCACTGAAAAACCTCATAGATTTGAAGGATTACAGTATTTTCTTCTCACGCCTCATCAGCAGATGTAGGATTTCTCTTGATGCACCCATGAGCTTAAAGCATTTTCATCCACAGCATAACGGTGTAGATACAAGATGCGAGACATTATGTTAAAATCAGATGAGCAAACAAACAGAACACAACCACAAAACTGTGAAATACGTTTTGCTTTAGCCATGCGAGCAGCGTGTGGATGGCAGCGTGGGTCGGCTGCTTGAATCCTGCAGACTGTGGTGATCTGACTTTTCCTCTAGTGCCACCATGAGGTCGACATTTGTGGGTTTTTGTGAAATGTCTCAGCTATTGGACGGATTGCCGTGAAATTTGGTTCAGACCCCGTCAGTGACAGACTCTCCTGTCCTCTCTGCAGTACCCAACAGCTACTAAATAAGTGTATATTATCCCCATAAGTGTGACTCTGTCAAATGCCTTTTAAAAAGATCTTTTAATTAAATAACAGCTTCATTTCAATGACTATAAACAGTAGTTTGACCTTTTTGACTTGCAATCAGATAAATATCTGTACAGAGCGATGTCTTATACTGAGATCAACACAAGTTATTTGTTGACACGACACAGACGGTATGACTGGTAGAAAACACAGGCACCCTCACACAGAGGCAAACAGCACCACAGTCACCTTGTGGGACACTTGAATGAGGCATGAGATCACAACACATTAGTATCACAACACAGAGGAACAAAACAGACTCACTGTACGTCAGTGTGAGAATTTTAGCACATTACAACACAATCCAAAATATCCAAATAAATAAACAGTACAACAGACAGCTTGGCAGCGTCATAAAAGCGGTCTATAACGTGTGCGTTCCAGTCTGTAGCGACGGATTTTCAATCCACCCAGTGGAGTCTGCTCACTGAAGACCAGGCAGCACGAAGTGAGGCGATTCAACGAATCACGTTTACTATTAGGATCAATATGTAGGTTTGAAAACACTTGCCGTGACAGGAAAAGGATGGAACAGCCAGTGATGGCGTTTAATACAAGATTCAAAACAAAACCTCCATGCTTAGTTAAAGCAAACTCAGTCCTACACTGCGCGTTTTGCAGCACGTGCAGCGCAGCGTGTGCTGGGTTGCAGTGAAGAACTCAACTGTACACGTCCGGTCTTTGAAAATCTGCCGGCTGGCCTCGATCAGATTTGCTACTCCATGTACGATGCGGAAAAGTGCAGAGTCAAACAGTTTCAAAGAGGGTTTAAAATTTAAAATTCACACAGCGCAAACCTTCATGTGCACCACCCCGACAGCATGCCGTCGATGCGGTGCGACGCTGCTGAAATGTCACTTAACGGAACACAATGCTCCCGCTGGCCGACGGCCTGGGCGCGCTGCGTGATTGTCCGGAGCCCAGCGTTGTGCCTTTGGTATCCGTTTTCCTCAAGTGTCACAGCTCATTCTCTGATTCCCATCAGTAACTTCAGTAAGTGTGCCTCCATCACCTGTTGAACTAAACACAGACATTCAGTATTTTAACACAAATGGAAACATTTACTTCCCCGAGTGCTCGTCCTTCACCTCCACAAGGGAGGCTGGAGGGGATTTGGCAGGAAACCGGCTGTGTTTTTGGCATGATTGTGAGATTATTTATTGAGGAGTTATGACTTCAGCCATTTTTAAACATGCTGTTGTTCCGTCTGTATAAAACGTGCAAACACAGAATGGGGGGGCACTGTTATTCCACCTTTAAGCCGGCAGTGGATATTGATGATGATGCTGTTGTGTCTCACATCATGCCTGTTTTGCTTCTGGAAGGCTAGCATGTTATCTAAAATCACATGCCACTGATGTTTGTATGCCAACATATCTAATTATACTTCTTATACATAACAATTTATGTGTCTAATTAACACTTACCATTCCGGTGGCCCATAGCCACAGCCATGTCCATCGCATTGAACCCAGAATCTGACTCAATGGTAGGATCAGCACCACTCTCTGGAAGAGACACAAACATACTGTATTACTGTAATGGTTCATGTCGAACACAACATTTCCTAAACACAAAAGAGCTGTGATGTTTATCCTTTAAAAGGAAGTAACACAGGTGGATATCCCTCACCTAACAAGATCTCCACACAGCGCACGTGGTTCCCGTGGACAGCGTACAGCAGAGGGGCTCCTCCGTTCTGAAACCCACAGGGGGAACATCACAACAGGCAGAACAGTTTGACACCTCCAGGGGGCGTCATTTGACAGCCAGAGCAACATCAAGCCCCGGATCGAAGTGAGTGGACATCTCTGAATATTGAAAATCATGTCGTATTCTACTCAACCAGATCAAATCAATGTGATAAAAGCTTCGTATTGTTACCCAGTCATATTCATTGACATCCACACCGCAGTCAATGAGCATCTTCACAATGTCAGTGTATCCCTTACTGCAGGCCAGGGACAACGCGCTTTCCCTGCCTTTGGCCAGGAGGTTGGGGTCGGCACCCTACAGCGAAGAATGATACAGACCGGTGAGTAAATAAAGCTGGCGCGCTCGAATTTAATAAAACGAGGAGATCTGGATAACACAGCGAGTTTTTCGTACGTTCTGGAGCAGAAACTCGACGACAGCGATTTGTCCGTGTGCAGCCGCCCACATCAGCGGAGTAAAGCCTTCCTCATCTTGGAGATTGATCACTGTCTCTATTAAAATGATACATAAAAACATTAAAAATATATAAAAATGAGGATTTGTCCAAATTTGACAAAAGTTTTCACAATTTCTGACATTTTCTAGACAAAGCTATTCAGATTATGCAGATTAATCTCTGATGGAAATAACTGTTAACTGCAGCTTTGAACATTATTCTTCTATGGTTTTTACACCTGTTTGACGACCCAGGTGGGCTGCCTACCTTGTTCAATCCTGCTGGCGAGAAACACCATTTCACCTTGAGCTGCCAGCTGATGAATGGACAAAGCTGAGAGGAAAGACATGCGTGTGTCCATTAATATTTTCACTTGATTGCTGACATGTTTAATGAGGTAAGTTAAGCCAACTGTGATACTTACAATGCACCAAAAGAGGTGTGGAAGAAACCTCGTTGCCGCGGTGTTTATTGGTGAGTGTGGTGGACTGTTTGATGGGGGAGAAATGTTTGGTGGTGGATGGCGTGTAAACATGGCGCACCTGTATACCCGGGGAAGGTGAGGTCTGGATATTGCACTCAGCTGAAAGTGAAGGACAACAATAAACTTGATACGATGCAATCACAGAAGGCTGAATTCAAATGGAAATGCTTTATCAAGTTACTGTGACTTTAGAGATAACGAACGGGATCTCTGACCTTTAAATAAAACAGAAGCCACCTCCAGATCAGAGTTGACCTGGTCCTGGATGTTCTTGCTATCCTCCTCGTTGAGCGACTTCACAAATCTGGAGCAAACGTTCATGTCGAAGCGGTTGGGCAGGATGAATTTGATGCCCATGGCCACATTTTGGGTGCCCGGGTCATCTCCCGTCGACTGCTCAGTCTTGATCGCACCCAAATCCGGCATTACACAGATCCCCTCCATGTCCTCAGAAACCAGGGGGCACTCTGCTGTCCCATCTGAGGCTGACACGGTATCGTTGTCCATCCTCTGCTCACACACTAAACTGTCACACCGAGGTTAAACTGACACCACTGCACGCCTGAAATACGGAGACAAATCGGTGTTTAGTGTTTGTTCACATTAGGCATGGCGCTGACATCAGGTCCTGACGTTAAATATCAAACTGTGTTAGCTACCAGTTAGCATGCTAGCCATTGTTATCGTAACCTTCCGTTGGTACACTCACACTGTGGCAAATACACTTGAACGTGGAAACACACTAAGCGTACACGTCAAGAAAGACTATTTAAAAAATAGAAACAAAGACATTTCTTACTCGAAACTGCATTGTTTTACTTGAATTCCCTCATGCGGCCATTCCTCTTCTTTCGGTGTTTTGATAGATGTACGCATGCGCACTTTGTCGCGTCCACAACGGGGTGCGTCCACTATTAACGTCCCTCTTTTTTTGTTCCGGAACCTTTGTATTATGCCGCTACTGAACAAATCTACTGATTTCATTAATTTTTATGAAATACCTCAATCACACAATTGCCAAATGTGTAATCTTGATGAGTAATCTGAAAACACACTACTTTAATAATAACATGTTGCTGGTGTGAAATAACTCACTCTGAACAGACATGAAAATCTGGCAAATGAACCCATGATGTGATCATAAACATCGCATAATGGGGAAATAAGTTCAGCAGAGTGCTTTTTCATAAGGTGTTCTTGATATTTTCATGGAAATGAGCCACAGTAAACACCGGAAACCGACTCTCCTGCCGTAAAGACGTCATGAGTGAAGTAAAGCGTCACACTGCCCCCTGCTGGCTACAGGTATTAATGTACATAGAATACATAGTGTTAATGAGGTTAAAAATACTCACGAAATGAGGACTGAAATGAACATAATGCACTGTGATAAACGATAAGAAGGAAGAGGTACAACAAATACAGTAGACACATGACTATTTATGTTTTATATATTTTTGTTTATTTTTAATGTATTTCAAGTTTGGTCATTTGAGTTTATTGATTAATGGACAATTTTCTTCAATACTTAACTGTCGCATTTAAATTAACCTGTTAAAGGAAAAGTGAGTAATGATGTTACACTTACCTGTTTACTTACTTGTAAAGTGAGAGTGTGTGTAAGTTGACTTTGAAATAGAGAGATTTTTTTTTTTTTTTTTTTTTTTTTTTTAAATGTTGTGTACTAAGAGAGCTTTTGTACCTTTTGTAAATTATTTTGAAAATAATACATTCCCAATGAAGCTGCTGGAGAGGAAGCATTGTATTCCTTCCTTCCTTTTCAGGGTGTAACATCAGATCAGATGGATAGTCAGACTGTGTCCCACCACACATCCAGTCTTACAGTCTTTGGACTTTTTAGAAAGATCATCCATACACAGACTGAAGAGAACAGGTGACAGTATTCCACCTTACTTTGATGCATCCAGGAAGCACAATACCTTGGATAGGATACTAACCAGGGCAGTAGTTCTGGAGTTTTATATGCTGGATATTTTACCGGCTTTGTGTTTGTCTACTGGCACTAATAAGACAGACAGCACAGAGTCAGAAAATATGCTACGCATGATTAATCCAGAGCAGCAAGTGGCGCTGAGATCCTGTGGCTAGCATACTTCAGATGTTCTGCATTTTTTGTTGTTGTTGTTGTTGTTGTTGTTCACTGTCAGTTTCCCAGTGGCACAGCAGCACACTTCACCAGGTCTAATAACCACATCATCATCTTTAGGAACATCAACAAGAGTGTGAACGGTGAATGCCACAGCGTGCTGCTCTCACCGTCCTGCACTGAAAACCCAATGAAAGCACATCACATTATACCTGACGTGGTGTGGACGTCACTTTGGGGTGGATTTGAATATGTATTCAGAATAAAAGAAAAAAGAAGAAAAAAGAACAAAAAGAGTGTGACTGTAAAGGTGATGCATGTGGCATGTTGTTTGGAAAGCGTCCACATGATGGCAGTGTTGTTCGTTCAGTCTCTTTTTACTCTGAGTTTGCCGACTGATGACATCACAGTCTCAGAGGTCATGCATTGCATTGCTGCAAATCAGACGGGCTTTGTTCCACAGTCACATTATCTACAGTCCTCTCTCACTGTCTTACAAACTGAAGGTTTGGGGCTTTAAGTAAGTGTCCATTTAGAAGACGGGTCTATTAAAATATATTATTATGTTGACTGTTTTTAACCACCTCGGATACAAACAAATCTCGTGACTAAAAGTGACTAAATATATGTTTCCTGTGACAAATACTGAGACAGCATAAATACACAGGAGATAATAATAACAACATCTGCTTAATGATGTAACAGCGCAGAGCTCAGAGTTGAATGAAACACACTTCTGAGTTATGTTTCATATTGTTATTATCTCTGAGTCTGACGTTTTCTTAGAAACACTGAAAATGCTGTGGTGGAAGAAGCACTCAGATATGTCACTCAACCAGAAGTATATCACAGTTTAAACACAATACTCTTTTACAAGTAAGAGTCCTGCATTAAAAGTTGTACTTATGAAGTATTGCCAGCAAAATGTACTTAAAGTATCAAAAGTGAAGTATTTTGTAAGCAGAGTCATACCTTCAGGGAGTTCTTTTATGATAGATGTGAATTATTGATGTTTTAATGAGTAAGCTGCATTTTAATGGTGCAGGTGGTTGAGTGAATGTCAGATACTTGTGTTGTTGGTAATTATTGCTTTTTATATGTTTTATATATATATATATATAGTCATGTACACCTACCTACTTGCATGTACATGTACGTGGGTACATTGCATGTTGTATGTTCACCAGTTGCTGTTCAGCTTTGTTGGCATGTTTTTAGCTGCATGTCTGTTTCTATCTTCCTGTAAATTGTCAGATTCCTTGTACTTGTACACACACACAGCAGGCCTGATAAAGCTGATTTTGATTTAATTTACTGTTTAACCAGTAGTCCAGGGTTATGCACGCTTATACTTGGGGAAATAATGAAATAATAACACAGGGCTCAGCAGTTTGAACCAAGAGCTCTTTCACTGCTTCCACCTTCTCCAGGCGCTCACAGGTTCATTCAGTTTGTGTATCTTTCACAATAAAAGCCTCGACATGGTGGCAGATTAAACCCACTCAGAACCTTCCACTAACAGGAAACTCTGTTAAATATCTGACAAATCTCTGAAAAGACATCAGATTTTATTTGTCTTTCACATGTGTGTAAAGTAGTAACTCAAGCTGAGGAATAAATGTAGTAGAGACATAAAATATATTAAAAAGTATAAAATGGAAAAGTTACAGTCAAGTACAAGTACTACTCTGAGGTACTTGTAGTCTACTTTACTTGAGTATTTCCACTTTCTGCTACTTCAATCTTCTATCCTGCAACATTTTCAGGGCAAATATTGTACTTTTAATTCCTTTTCATTCATTTCAAAGCTTGACTCATCAGTTAATTCACATATTCAGATCATTAATTCAACATGTAATTAACAAGTAAATGATGTTAAATTATTATAGATAAGACATAAAATCATTCAAATGAACTCCACTTTGATCAGCTGCAGTAATGTGTGTTTTATTAATAACATAATCCTGCATTAGGAGTACTTTTGGTACATTAGGAAGTATATTTTGACGCTAATACTGAAGGACTTTTACTCAGGTTACATTTCTGAATGCAGCTCTTTCACTTGATATTAACAATAATATTGATAATAGTACTTTTACTTGAGTAAAACTACTTCTTGCACCACTGATTACACCATAAAGTGCAGTAAAAGTAGCGCATGTAAGGCGTGAAATGTCACCATGAAGTCATCATATAAATAAAAATACAAGCACATGTCACATCACGGGAGCATCGCATCCTCCCGGAGCCGTTCCAGTCCTGCAGGCCCGGTGTGTGAGGGGGGCTGGACCAGAGGACCGCAGACAGGAGACGCAACTCCGGCGACACCCACAAACAAACTCCCAACCGACTCCCTCCCGGAGCGCACAGAGGACTGAAGCTGGGACAGACAAATGCGGAGGAAAGGTGGGGAAGGTGTCTTCTTAAACGGAGAAGCAACAGAGAAACTTTTGTTCTTGTTTTTTTTTTTATTATTTTCATTTTTTTAGATCACAAGTGGTGCGATTTCAGCTGTCGACGGATCGGACGCAGCGCTGCGGGCTGAGAGACGACGGCAGGTAACGACAGGAGGACTCATCTGTGGGGAGAAGTTCAAATATCTTTTAAGGAAAGCTTGAAGGAGACAGCACCGTGCAGCCAGAATATCGAGGTGACACTCACTTGTACTTTTTTTGTTTTAAATCTGTCGGTTTATTAATTTGTAGAGCATGAAATGCTGGTGCGTTCACAGGTAAACCGTAAAACACGGAGCTTCAACGTGTCCATTCAAACCCCAGCTTTAACACCGCTGCGGTGTTTTTACTCTGATGCGTTCACTGACCGTCGTTGACTGCAGGAGTTAAAGCAGTGGATGCCACTGATTGTTCTTGAAGGGTATGTTTGAATGCTGATGATGTTTAGAAGTCCTGTTGTCACCTCTTTGAAGCGAGGTCATATCCCATTATGTCTTACCACAGGGTACAGAGGAGGTGGCTGACTGCGTTTTTATGTTTGTGTTCCTGTCTATATAATCAATAAGTTGTCTGAAAGAAAGTTTTCATGCCTTTTCATCTCAATGACACTGCTGAGTGATGAGCGTCACTTTATTTCCAAGCACAGTGACAACGTTAACCTGTCGTAAGCACAGAGCTGAAAGCAGAGCAGCACCTTTTCATCCAGCCTATAACTGATTGCAGCTTGTCATGTGAGAGGAATTAGATTATTCAATCATGCATCACCTGAAAAAATGTTCAGGACAACAGGATCAGCTTGTTCGCGTCTGAAAATATTTGCATCGCGTATGGAGATGTCAGCACGGGCTTCCTAAATGCTTTTTGACAGCGTGCGTTCTCTTGTTATGTGTAATCTCTTTTCTCACGCTCTGCTCTGGAGAGCGTGGCCACCAGCCAGGTCAGGTCTCTTATTCACATCCAACATTTCAGAGGCTGAAGTCACGCCGGGGACGATGACTGACACCGATTCTTGAGCAAAGTAGAAAAACTGGACTCAGGATTTAAGATGTGTCCTTACAAGCAGCTCCAGCGTCTTATTTAGGTCGATGCGGTTTGCTCACGGATGACTCAAAAGTTGTTTTTGACCTTTGAACTCAAGAAGCTCAAATCAAGACGGATCTGGATCCGTCCTCTGTGTGGATTCAGATTATGGCTTTAAACCTTGCACAAACAAGAGCATAGCAGAATATGAACATTTGTTGATGTAATGGGGCGCAGCCTGCCAGCCGAGCACAATGTTTATTCTACAGTGTGACACATAAACCTCCTCAAGTTCCGCTTTACAATAGTGTGACCCCTTTGAGACGAGCGGGATTAACAACTCGGAAAGACGCCCAGGCCTGGGGCATTGCACTCCTTTATTGATGAGATGTCCTTTGGACGCTGTATTAGAGCACGCAAACACGATAGTGATATTACTGTTAGATGCACATAAAGGACCTCATCAGTTCGTTTGGTAGAGTATGACCTGCTGTAATGACACTGGATCCTGGTCTTGGTGTTGGTCACCTGTGTCATTTTATGGTTTTATTTTCATATAATGACATAAAGTAATCTTGGTTTTAACCCAGATTCAGAGGTTAGAGCCTCCTGCCACTGGAACTGTGGTGTTAAATGCACTGACTTTATACACATATGAAGCATACAATCAGTCTTTTAATCACCTTTTAAGTCTTTTTTCAAGCTGAAATGCCAAATATTCTCTAATTCCAGCTTCTTTGATGTGAGGAGGGCTGAGGTTTTTCCCTTTTTCTCTGTTTAATTTTAATACTTATATATACATACAGTATATTCTGGGTTGTGAGCAGTTAGTCGGACAAAACAAAGACTTCTGCCTCTGAGAATGAGTGATGGTCACCGAGTGATTCATCAATGAACAGAGAAAACTATCGTCAGATTCACTGACTGGGACCTGAAAGAGGAAGGACAATTATTTGGCTGAGACTCAGTCACCAGCTCATGCGAGCAGCCTGCAGAGCTGACACCACTGTGCAGCTTTGAAGTCATGCACTATTCACAGCTGCCAGTGAAGTCACAGCGGATCAGGTGTGTGCTGATGATACAGTTACCCTTTCTTCCGCTGCTGCGTCCTGCCCGAAGAGCCGGACGCTGACCGCAGCAGCTTCATCCGTACGCTTATCTCAGTCGCCTGCAGGCTGGAAGCAGAGCCGGACTGCTTCCATCTTATATTTCACCTCTCTGAGTGAGTGACCTCAGAGTTTGCTGCGTTTGAAATCACTCTCAGTTATCACCTGAGCATCTCTGTTCACCTGCCGCAGCAGTTTCTGACCAAACTGTTCCAGACTTTAGAAACAGTTTCAACGAAATCAATGCAATGCAAAAAGTAGAAGGTTGAAAAGTTTGGTTTTTATTATCTTCACTGTAGTAACATGACTGTTCCCTCTGCAGGCCTCTGGTGGATGGAGAGGAAGATGGAGGTGAACAGAAGAGAGGTGCCTCTATATGTAAGTGTTCTCCAGTCTGTGAGCGTGTGGTGTGTTGGTGGTCCAGTCGAGGGGTCTTTTGGGGTATTTTTCTGGGTGCGGTTGAACTCTGAGGAGCATTTTCCCATTTTAAGAGCCAATCCTTTTTTTTGCCCAGAATTAGAGCGCTCTGGTCTCTCGGCCCTGACTCTCCCTCTGTGCAGCGGTTGACTGGCAAGCCTTGTGTCGCAGGTGAAACCCAAGCCAGGAGGGTTTCAGTCCCTGGGGAAGCCAGGCCTCACACAGCCTGCTCCCCACATGACACGGCCCTCTGAAAGCATGGCTTCCACTGCTAACATGGGAGCCAGAATGACCCACTTTGTTTCTTGGTACTGGAGGGAGCAGTGTACGAGTTGAATAAACACACATCTTTGCGGAAGCGTGTTAGAGAGCAGGCAGGACAGGTGTGTTTGAGTGATTGTGTTTTCTTGACATTGTAGAAGTCTGTTTCTTTCAACTACTTTCATTTCTTCCATCTGTCTTCCTTTTCCCCTTCAGTCCACCATCTCTCTCTCTCTCTCTCTCTCTCTCTCTCTGTCTCTCACCCTCATTCTCCCCTGTGTGTGGAAGCCTGGGTGGGCCACTCACTGAAGCGTTGCCAGATTTCTGGTAAGCAGAGTGTCTGCTTGTTTTGCTGTGTCACCAGTTTCAGAGGCGGGGGGGGTGGAGGGCTCCTAAACATTTGCCTCCTCTCGTTCATAGAGGCTGATTGAGGACCAATCTGAAACCCAGGCATGTGAATCATTACGAGCTCTACCACTTACACCTACACCTCTCCATTAAGAGGAAGTGGCGTCTCCACCCTCTAAGGTCACAGCTCAACGGGAGCAACTCTCACTGCTGAATGAGATCCAGATTTCAATGCCGGCTTTGTGTGGGCAAGCCACGGCACACTGCTGTCATATAAAGGCTGTTATTGTAACACCCATGGTAAAATGTTATGGTGCACCTCCACAAATACAACACAGTGTCAGGCCCATAGCAGGCACTGTTAGGCCACATCAGTGGATAAATGGCTGCATTGAATTGCAGGCAGAGAGTGTGGGAGTTCCTGCCTTTGAGGAGGTTTAATTGCGCTCTGGTGCAGGACTCCACGTCACAGTGATTTTGTTCGTCCAGGTGTTTATGTGTGAGTTAAAGTGATCCCCCCGCGTTCATGTTCGTGGGCTGAAATGTGAGAAGTCCAAATCTGCTGCGAGAGAGAAATAAACAAAGCAGAGAAAAGAAAAAACACAAACTTGTTTTTCAGTTTTTCGCCATCTCCAGTCCAGTGATCAGTCCACTCCTTTGGTTCAGACTCAAATATCTGATTGCATAAATTGCCATGTGTCTTGACTTTTCCCTTAGTGCCACAACAAAGTTAACATTTTCGTTTACGAGTCAAAACCTCAGTAACTAGCAGACCTCCACAAAGGCCACTCTTGTGTGATATGCAAATCTGCAAGCGCAAACTTCGTGGTCAATGTTGGTCTCGAGAAGTTTAAACATTTTTCCTTAAAACCACTGGTGGAGTTTATTTCAGACAGCTCACATTTGAATGTGGGTAAGAGGACGATTAGCTGCAGCTGTAAATACCTGCACCTTTACCTGGCTGCACTGTTCTCTACTGTAGAGCTGTTTAGTGCTAATTAGCACATGGTAGCATGCTAATACACGAAACAAAGTGGAGGATCATGGTAAACGTTACACCTGCTACACATCAACGTTAGCATGACGTTAGCATTAAGTCACCACGGTGGCTGAGTACAGTCTCTGTAGACTCTTTGTCTTGTTTCTTTATGGCAGCTATTACCTGAACGCAGCACAGCATTGTGTTCACAACTGGAGACAGATTGGCTTTATCCTTGTTCCATGTTTGTTCATTTGCTCGTATGGTGTGCTGGTGACAGTTATCACAGTGCTGTTTGAACTGTTGGGTTTCTCTGTGTCATGGTTTATGATTTTTTCCCTCTTTAAGTGCGGCAGTGATTGTGTTTGCCATGCTTTCCACATGTCAAACCAACAGACAGCCTGGCCCTGCCACTCGTTTATTGATGTTTGATAAGACAGTCAGTCAATAGCAAATAGCCATGTGATCTTATTACAGAGGCTTTCTCAACTATTGTAGACCTAAAGTTTCAATATGAGTCTTAATAGTGATTAATTTCAGTCAACATTTTGCACAAAATTGAGGCACTTCTTGGTACTATTATGCAACAATGAGTCTATACTTGGCAGCTCTGAAATGTTTGTGGCAGCACTCCAGTTTTACTGACAGCATTTTCTGACAAGTAGACCCGTTATTAGTGTCTCATTTGCACAGCAGATTAAATCAGAGGTATGTGTCTCAGCTGAGTATGAGAAAAAGCCTGCAGCACTGTTCCCGCTATCACCCTCAAGACTCCAGTGAGATTCTGGTACACAGTTTCTGTTACCCCAATATACTGCACGTCACTGCGGTGGTGTTTGACTGAGAAATATTCAAAGTATTTTCACTGGGAATCTTTGTTGGGAGTTTGAAAATGGCGTTTCTGCATGTATTAGCTTGTTTGAATGTTTATGAAATCGATTGAGCGTGCGGAAGGTGGAGGAATGATCCAGGCATGTGCCTTTTCTCAGCCCTCTGTTGATTTTTTTGAGGTCAAACCGTTCAGCTCTAATGATTTATAATGAGTCTTTCTGTGTCATTTTACACCAGGATTTCAGCAAACTTCATTGTTCAGTAACTTCTCTTATTGAGACAATATGTCATTTATGTTGGCTCCTCATCTTAAAACAAAAAAAACAGCCTGTCCCCGCAGACGTCACGCTGTCTTCTCACGGAGAGGACTGACTGTTATTGGAGCTGTTTTTGTTGTTGCACTGGCAGTGATCTTGCTCCCCTGACGTCACCCACGTGTAGCACTCAGGAGATCACGGCAAAGAGCTCTGAAGCTGATGACTGCTGGTTTCCTGGAGACCACAGGCTGCAGATCTAGTGTTGTTTTTCCCCTCTGAATGGCCAAAAACATGAGGAGATTATAATCATGTCACTGGCGTTTGCTTGGATTTGTTGTTCTACTGAAAACAGATATTAATACCCACCAGTTGTTATGTTATATTAAGATAATCTACAGAACACAAATGTCTTTTAGATGTGTATCAAACTCCTTTTGCATTTGTGAGAAACTTCCTTATGTTTATGTTCCATAATTAACTGCCCATATGGGAGGTGTGAAGTGAAACCACAAGGTGCTGAATAATTCATTGTTACTGGATCAGTTTGTGTCATGATAAGGCTGCGGGGAGAAGGCCATAGATCACATCGGTCTGACGTCTTATCGCCAGCCAGCCGTCCTCCTTCCTCTTCCCCAGGGCACCGCTGATACAGTTAGGATCAAGCAAATTCTGCCAAAGATCAAATTGCACCTGTGTAAACCAATATTACCTGCGGTTGGGACAATTGAGTGGGAACTACAGCCTGCTTGGAGGAGTGAAAACAAAATCAGAAGATATTAAAAATAAGTGTTCACATATGTTTCTGTGTCTTTTAAAGGCATCTAAATCTGATAGCGGAAGGGCAATTTCAAAGAATGAAACAGCAAAGATAGAGAATAGATAAAGCTCCCTGGTGCTGGTATGATATATCAGAATACAACTTGTCCAGAAAGTCCCTCCAGTGCAAAAGATGAATAAAATGCAATTGTTAACTTTGAAAACATAAAGATATTCTGTCGCATTTTAATCAAAGTGTAAAAGAACTACTGATGTCTAGCCGGCCTTGTAAGAAATCAGGAAGGCTGCACAAACCACAGACTCTTATCTTCTTGTTAGGCGGAAAAACAATCATTGATAACATTAACAGTGATAAGTGTGCACTAAGTGGCACTGCAGCGAACCACTTAGTGCACGCAAGAAGCTGAGAAACTGCAGCGTGAGACTTCCATTATCAGTCCAGACCAACAGCCTGCTAGCGCAAGAGGTCGGTTACATCTCTACCTTTGAACCGTTATGGACTGGACTCAAGTAGCAACTCTTGAAAGCTCCAGGAGTCCGGGGGCAAAGCAGCACTGATATCAGTTCGGAGGCTCAGTCAGGGTTGTAGACTTTATGCTAGCTCTATTATTGATTGGTTAGCCAGGGGCAAGATGGTATTTCCTTATGCGGTTATGGAAGAAATCTTTCACCTGTAGTTACATTAACAAGATGCATTTTGGAAATAACATCATGTAGCCCACAAGACCAATGCCAAACCAACAGGTGGCGATATGTCCAGAACTATGTTGGCCAAAACCATTTCAGCCAATCAGAAGCCTGAAAATAAGCTATTACCTTCAACTGGAGGCTGACCGCTAAATTCTGCTTAACTACCCGAAATTACTGCCACGGTGAAGGCATGACCCATCTTGGCCATAGTAAGATTTGTAAATTTGTGACTTGGTCTTGTCCAAAATGAGCTCGTGAGCATATTAGCATGTGGATGTTAGCATTTGCTGCAGCACAGCCTCACAGCTTCTAGTGTGGATGTAGACTCTCGCCTCCATACACTGTCTTGGCTGTAATTATCAACTGTATATGCTTCAGTCCATTGCTCTTTTGTCCAAAATGTTGCAATAATTAAGACTCAGACTCAGTAGTCCATTGAGAAGCCACCACATGCTGCATTGGCTGGCTTGAGAAATGCTGACATCCTTCATGTGTAAAGCAAACTGACGTAGGCCCTACAAATCCATTCTAACATGATGGATGCCTCTGCCTAAAGTGTAGTTAACAGTAAAGACAAATTAAGGATGACACCATCAGTCACAAGATAATACCCAGAGCTGAGCACAAGAAAACAGAAGATAAGGATATTGCACAAGTGTGGAACTCCAAGTATGCGGTCCCTCTTGAACTTGAAAGATACACTCTGAGCTAACCCTCCTCTAAAAGTCAGGCTGTGGAGATGAATGCTGGGCAGGGGAAGTAAATCTTGTGGTTCCCGTGTGTGGTAATCTATATTGCTATTGAGGAGAAAAACATTTACTTTGTTATGTCAGTGATGAAGAGGCACCACTTTCACTCCTCCAGCATGTTGCAATGCTGATGTGAAGCGCTGCAGATGCAGTCAAACTGCAGTTTGGGTTCACGAACACGAGCTTCTTCTCTGTGAAACCTCTGCTCCTCTCGGCCCTCCACGTCCTCAGCAGATGGTGGACTCTTTGGGGTGATGCTGGAGAAGGCAGGTTTTAGATGAGGTCAATAAAAAAACAAGGTCAGTGATGTAACAGAAATAATGAATCTCATTATGGAGGTGGATCATGAAGTAGACGCTCAGTGGGATGCAGCTCGCTCCCGCTGTGAGAAAAGAACCGAGGTTTTCTTTTCTCCCTGCTGCCCCATTTTTACTCCTTCCATCCAGTACACTGAACCAGACTTGAACGTGTCAGCGGGGTGACACGAAAAGACACTTTCCTTCAGGAGAAAGCTGCATATTCAACGCCTCTTACTCATTTTCACTTCAAATTTGAGCTATTACGATATCATAACTCCGTGCGTGATGATCTTCACTTTACACTGGCTGTAAGTGATGATCAAGACTACGGATTATCCACTTCTGTTGTGTTGTGAAGGCACTTAAGTGTATTGATTTTCCTCTTCTCGTCTCAGGGACAGGTGGAGGCCCATGTGAGGCTACAAGCCAGCGCTCCTGAAGATGCAGAACTTTATGTTGTTCTACAAGGCTCTACACTCACACATGTGACGGCAGCAAAAAGAGGAGACGATGGGCTGACTCTCCGCTTCACAGCTCCCGGTTTGTCCTCAGTAGACCTCTAACAATGCTCAGCTTTCTCTCCTTGCCTGTCATTGTCTCACTGCTTCCCACCACTCTCTTCCTCCCATAGGCCACCCCCTTGTGGAAGCTGTCACTGTCACATCCTACTTTTACACAGAGGACCAAGTCAAGCCGTTAGACGGTGAAGCGTCTCTTGACTACTTCAGGGACGTTGCCCAGGAGGCCGCAGAGTACCTTTGTGCAAACAGGGACCAGCTCGGCCCCCAGAGCTACCTAGAAGTCCTGAAGAGGTTTTCCACGTGGGCTGACGGGGAGCTCTCAGCTGAGGGTTCAGACCGCAGTGAGGAGGAGGTGCGGCTCAGACGACGCTCAGGTGATGAAGCTGGCCTCAGGGAGCTGGATGAGAAGATCACGCAGGCCATGGCCAACATGGATTATCCGCAGCAGTGGAAAAACACTGACGGCGAGCCAAGAGAAGGTAACAGGAAGTGAAAGTGTAACTCACAAGCTGGTTTTTATTGAGGTGATTTTGAATCCCCCCCCTGGTGTTTGCCTGTTGCTGACACTTTTAAAGCACACTCACGTCCTAGGTTGTGCTCCACTGCATCCTGGATCACAGAAAAACCACAGAGGTCAAATATCAGGGATTCCCCTCCGCTCAGCAGATATGAGGAAATCTGCTGGCTTTTTACTAAATTCAGAAACATGATCTGCTCCAGTGTTATCCAGTCAGTTTTGGTCTTGTTTGCCCAGGTTTTGAGATATCCGTCCTGTTTTCATGAGCTGGCTGGTCTGTCCACTGTCCACAGTAAAGGGGACACTGTCGCAAAGATATATTAATGTTGATTTTTTTAACCCTTAGATGCAGACATCATTCAGACCTACATGCTTCCACAAGGCGCTCAAAAGTGACCTGTATTAGATTCAAGGTTTGGTTCATAGTGAAAATATATCTTCATGCTCAAACCTGATTTTCACACGAGCATAATTGAAAGTTTGTAATGTTTATTTAGTTTAATTATGACTGCAGATTTTTTTTTTAAGAGTAAATCTACCAAACAGCTGTCAATTTGTGAGTTAAGAGGAAAATCACATGTAAAGTTGTCTTGCTGTGTAGAATGATGAGGGTCAGCTGTAATGTGAATGACAGTTGAGTCATGGTCCACAGTAAATAGAAGAAAAAGAAACATACTTTTTATTTAATCACACACACAACATCATGCACAATGCACACGCCATGCTTCGTGAAATTCTTATTTCTCCACATTTGACCCATCCATCATCTGCCTTCCTCCGTGGCAGACCAGGAGCGGTGGGCTGCCAGCTGATAGCGGCGCCTGGGGACCCAGTTCTCCTTCGTCACCACTGGTCAGGTGGTGATCTTCTTGCATGTTTTTAATGGGGGTATATTTTTATGGAGGATACCCCGGGTGAACACAGGGAGAACATGCAAACTCCACACAGAAAGGCCCCTTTTTCCTCGAGCAGGCACTGAAGGCGTGATGGAGGACACGCCACCAGTGCCCACAGTGGGATTCGAACCAGGACCTTCTCCCTGTGAGGCGACAGTGTTACCACTTGTGCCATCGTGCCACAATACTGCTTACACCTAACAAAGGTGACAAATCTCACAACCTCAGATATCTCAAAACTTGGTCAAACCAAAACTATACACCACAGGGTGTTTTTGTAGTATTTGTGAATGGATCTTTAAAGGAACAACAATGTGAATCCTTCAGGTTAATGTCATTGCAGCTGTGTTCTGGTGTTCAGTAGGTTTCAACCCGGACATGAGCCCAGCCTCTTTGATCACATGATGAGTGGGACCAGCCGGCCGGCCGGCCAGAGGCCGCTGTGCTCCAGAGACGGAGCAATTACTGCCATTATGCCTTCTCAGTCAGATTAGAGTTGTCTTGCAGACCTCTGTGTGTATTAAATCAACTCCCACGATCCTCCTCTGCACTGCACTCCTGCAGCTCTGCACAGCCGTGTCAGAGTTTTGTTATTTATGATGTTTCATTTCAAAGCAGCGCAGTCTCTCCTCATGATGGAGAGAGGAGGGTGAAACACTCGCAGCACGCCAAGGTATTACTGAACATATTGAACATACTGTAGGTGCATTTTCAGTGAGATTTAATTTAACCACATGCCCTTGTATGGAAAGGTATACCGAGCTGATAGAGGTGGTGCAGTTCTAGAATGTTTTTTTATTTAGCACGGGAGGAAAAAAGATCAATAAATGCAAATATCCTGTCCAGCCCTCTGCTGAAGGCTGCGTACAGTGTTAGTGGGTGCCGTCTCATTAGACAGCAGTGCAGTGCCTGTACAGTACAAACGTCCATGCAAAACATGGGCGAGGTTCAGATGCAAAGTAGCTGTCAGCCCCTTGTCCCTCAGTGCACTATTTACTGGTCTGTTTGACAATGACATTGTTGTTTGCTGAACTTTGCCTGAAGAGCATGTTCAGCGTTCACTCCTCCTCTCAGTCGGATGAAACTGGGTCACAATTAACGGCACCATTGTGGAGGTGACGGGCCGTTTCAGTTCATCTCAGGGCTCCGGGAGCAAATTGGAGGGAGAAGAGAAAATAAGAGTTGAATTCTTCTGCGCATTGTTTGTGGGTTTGAGAGATGGCACCATGGCAACCTTCAGCTCTCACCCACACTTACAGGGAAGGCCCAGAGATAAAGTACCTCTGGTCTCTAAAACAGCCTTTCATCCCAAGTGCACAGAGCAACAAGTGCAGGTTAAAGCATCACTCAGTCACAGCGAATCAGGATTGCGTATACGCCCTTAAACGTACTGCGTCTGCTCCCTTAGACTCTCCTGCACACGAAGCTAAAGGCAGCAGTTTTACAGCAGGCGTTGACTCGGTGAAACATCCAGTTTTTCTGGATCGTAATTTTTAATATACAGCAGAACTTACGTAACCCAGAGCGCTACATTCCTCCATCTGTACAGGTTGTAGCTGTCTTACATTCCGTACATGTGCAGCAGACGATCTGTACGTCTGCACAGAGCAAAGGCAGCATGTGTAGAACGCCACGCCGTGATCAGTATGAGCATTGGAAAGGTTTACTTTACAGAAATGTACTTAGCCAATACTGGACTTTTGGTGCCTGATGCTGATATTCGGGACGTATGGGAAGTTTTTACATTAACACATAACATGATCGACAGTCTTGATATGGATATCTTAATTTTTTTTGTTTTTTAAGGAATCGTGACCAAGACACATACCAAGCGGGCTATTTTACATTTGGAAAATCAATTTGTCAGCGCCCTCTGGTGGACAAACTATGTAATGCTGACACTGTTTAGTTTGGCATTTCTAACTTGCATTTTCTCGTCACGTGTCGAATTATTTAGCCCATAAATGTGCAGGCGATTTGGACATACACTCGTCCACTGAGCGGGCCAAAAATGACCCATAATAGAATCATGGTTTTGCTGATAATAAAAATATGTCTAGCGGAGCTTTTTATTCGTTGTGTCCCGCCCCCCCAGTTTGCAGCTGGGACAGAGCGCGAGAAAATCTCGAATGGTTCCCGCGAGGCCGAGGGGAAAATGTGCGGGAATGTGGGAGCAGACAGGTGTCGGTGCTTGAAATGTAACAATGCTGCAACCTTGTGCGGGAGCATAAAGACAAAACACACACACACACACACACACAGCAGGCCCACTTAGTTATGGCAGGCCACTCAGAAATATGTAAAGTTTCTTAATTATCTGAAGCTTAGTTTAGCATTTTTTATGATGAGCAAATATTGGCTGATGTATATTGACCTGGCTGATTTATCAGTCTAGCTATAAGTGTTAGTTTTGAATATAGTCCATGGACTTCCCACATAGCCATTAGGTTGCAGATGTTCAACATGGTTCCTCATTGATTTCAGGTAAAACCACAGTTGACAGTATGTTTCCGCCTGCACGTCATTCCCTCTTCTCTCTTTGCCTCCTCTCCAGCGGCTGAGCTTCAGCCTAAAGAAACCCTCCTTCACCTCGCAGTGCGCTTGGGTTTGGTCCATCTCTCCCGTTTCTTAATTCACCAGCCGAGAGGTCAAAGGGCATTGACCTTACCCAATCAGGAAGGGGACACACCGCTCCAGCTGGCTCAGAGGGACGGACAGCATGCCATGTTCAGGGTGCTGACAGCGTAAGTCCATCATTCAGTCTGCTGTCTCTCGTTTGTGACAATACGACTGTAAAGTACGTATTTCAAGCAGTATGTTCTCCAGTTTATCAGTTAAGTGGCGTCCAGAAGCAGAGGAGGCTCTTATCTCATTAAATTCCCTCCATGCTGACCTCTCATCCTGTAGTTTGCATTCTGATTGTGGGTCCTTCGTTGTCTGTCCTCGTCAGTCCTCCAGGCCCTGCAGTGGGCCCCGTTCCAGGTGTGTGGTGTGTGTGGTCCGACAGCTCCTGCATGCTCAGGTTTTGCCCTGCGACGGACTCCCTGACCCTGACTGTGCGGCAGACACCCGGCAGCTGCCCCCAGGACGCCATCACGGTCCTCCGAGACAGGCTGGAGGACCACGGCGTCCTCAAACTAGTGAGAGCAAACCACCTTATTTAAAACGCTTCCTGTTATCGCGTCCATGATATAATATAGGACAGAAGCAACTTATATATTCCCACACGTTCTTGCGCTTGATGTAACATCTGTTGCTGTGGAGATAAGGCCATTTGCACAGGTTTTGTTCGGGCTTGTGTAAACAGCAAACCTTTGACTCTCACACTCTTTAACGCGCAGTCAGACATTTTGATAAGAGTTGAGTTGAAGAGTTGAGCAAGTAACCGCAAACAAAACGCTGCAGCTATCGCAGCTTGTGAGTCAGAGGGTGACATGAAAAGGACAGACAGGATGCAGAGATAGTAACGTGTCCAGAATGAACTTCTTGCTTTGAGTCATTGATGCCTTTGTTGTGCGACAATGTGAACATAAGATCTGTTTGTGCTCCAGATCAAAGTGCTCAAAGCTGATGACGAGGCAGACGAGACATGCAGAGATGAATTCCCTCCTGGTGATGAAGGTAAGGTGACTTACAGTGGACACTTCACACCTCCAGACTTATCTGCCGTCATCTGATATTGAGGTTCGGTTATCTGTGAAGTCAGAGATGTGTCACGAGCTGCTTTTTGTCAAGAATTACGTCAAGAATTTCTCAGCAGAATCAGTGATTTTTAATAAAAAGTGCACGATCTTCACACAGGATTCAGCTGTGTTAACTGTAAATAAGTATGACTCAGTTGTAATCAAGAGTGTGTTTACCCACGATGCTCCTGCATGAGGCATCACCTGCATACTCCCTCATGTGCCGCATGCTAGCTGTCACATGGGTGTACCAGCTGTGTAACATAAGCTGCGACAAACAAACACCACACACACACACACACACACATGCAGTGACACGTAAAGACAGACATGTTGCTGTGTCTCGTGTTTAATCATTAGTTCACCCAGAAAGCTAATGGGCAGCAATTTGGATCATCAATTAATATTCTAATTCACTTACAAAGCAGCTTCTCCGGGCTGATTTCCTCAGTTTTATGTTCATGGAAATTGAATTTATTTTTGTTATTTTGTCTGAGAAAACACACAATTAGAAGACGTCCCCCGCGGGCTGTGGGAAACTGTGATGGGCCTTTTTTTTCCCAGCTCTTTTCTTTCACTTAACGATAAACAGATTGCTCAATAATAGAGATAATAATGAGTTGCAGCCCCAGTCACAGTGGTCCCTGCGCTGAGGAGCGGTGGAAAAGGAGCCACTTGAGCAAACGTTTGCGTGGTCAGACATCCATCACTTCCAACCTAAAGAGACTAAGAAAACACTTCCAGCAGACACCATAAAAGGCACCGTCTCCTTCTCCGTCCTCCTCGCAGAGTACAAAGAAAACTTAAGAGGCAGACTGCTTTTTTTTTTTTTTTGGTTTCTCCTGAGGTGACATGCTCAGCCTGGCATGCAACCACACACACACAAACACACACACACACATACACAGAGGGATCCGTCAGTGCTGCCACTACCTTTTTATTTCTCTGTCTGTCTCCCCCCTGCATGCACACACACACTTGGTAGCTCTCAATTAACCCGTGGCCACTGTTTTTGGTAGCCATAGAGATGGCAGATGGCAGTATCGACTCATAAACAGAAGCAGGAAGCGTACCTCTGTATTGACCTTAACCCTGGCCCGACTTGCGGCAGCCGTCCATTAATCCTCTCGAAATAACAACCTCACGGCGGGGAGTATGTGCTCTTCCTCTGGACCTGCTGCTTCGCACGAGCACAACATCTCACTGGCCAGTTTTCCATTCCTGGAGAGTCGAGTCATATCCAGAGGACCTGACTCCTCTTGGGAGTAGGAGGAGAGTATGTCATGCATCGGCTCCTGGTAAAATATTTTTATTTTGCACAGGCATTAGGAAGGAGCTCCGAGCGGAAGAGCATGTGCTGGTGGACAACGTGAGTATACATACACACACGTATATGTGGGCTTGTGGCGCAGAGGGTGTTGTGTGTTTATAGATTTGCCTCTTCGGTTCGCTGCTGCCTCTTTGCATGCAACGAATTTCGCTAAGAGCCACGCTTCCTCTGTGTGTGTGTCTTTTCCTGGTTTGTTTGAAGGTTTTTGAAGAACAGCTTGTTCTGTCATTGGACGATGAAGATGATGTAGAAGAGTGCTCGTCCTCGTTATCTGGTAAGTCTTCGCTTCTTGCTCTCGATCTGTCAGCATCTCCCGGAAGGATTTATGATGAATGAGTGATTTATTTTCTCAACATCTTGGCTTGGCAAGCACATTAGCTACATATCACGACAAAATAGTTCCCATTTTTAATATTACGGCAATAATATTTAAGCATCTGTCTTCCATTGCTGGAAAGTCCTCCAGAGGACCTGATGTTGTGCTGTCAACACGACTCTTCTTTGGAGGAGTGTGAGTATGTCGTGCAGCAACTTCTGGTTACATATTTTTATTTTGCATAAGCATTAGCAAGGAGCTCCATGTGGCTTAAATGATGGAGCAGTAATCCATAAAAAAAAAAAAAACCAACTACATATTTGTGGCTGTGCTGAGCAGCAGGGTGTGGGAACAGCACATAATGAGCTGGTTGAGAAGCCCTGACTGGAATCCTTTCTCTTGTGGCGCTGGCACAATATGCAGAGCTCTGTTTTGAATCACGTCATAGGAAATCAATACACGTTACTGCTTCACCAACGGGGACCCGCTTCTGTCTGAGGCCGATGGGCCTGCGGAGACGGAGGGGACAACATGTGGCGAAGGGCCGCTGCAGTAAGGGCGCAGGTTTGGTACACGGGGTGCACGCTCCGCCAGGTGAGCTGACCCTGACGAGCAGTTTTTTTTTGGTTTTAGCTGGATCTTCAGGCGTGCGGGCTGAGGTCTTTACCCGTTTGGCTTCCACTCTGACTCAGTCTGAGCGTCCAGGAATCTGCCCTGTCACTGGGACAAAGACAGGAATGGGGTCAGGCTTGTCCCACTCAGACTCTGTCTGAGCTTGGAGATGCCCCCTCTCTGGCCCGTCGCCCTGAACTCCCCTCCCCCGACTCCCCCTGGACAGTGGAGCTCTGTACTTGAATCGAGAGGGGGGATGTTAACAAGCTCAAATGTCGGAGGCTTACAAAAGCTGACATTTTAGGTGAGCCTCATGCGTTAACCTTGAATTCTCAGGGCTGTATGAGCTCAGCCAGCACAAACGCTCAGTAAAAACTCTGAGGATGCTCAGATGCTTGAGGTCTTGCCACGGTTACTGTGAGTGCTAATTTCCTGTGCGTTGTTGCGGAAGAATGAGGAGTTTGTTGTGAACTCTAGAGGGACTCTGCTGCTGCTGAACGGAGCCCGTAAACATTGTGAGCATTAACTGAAGTGTGTGTATGATGACGCGTCTGTGAAGCAGTGCTGAGTGACGCCGCAGGGCCGTTGATCCCAGTGTTTCCCCCATAAGCAGACTGCAGATTCTTCAGCGTTGCTCAAGTCGTCAAACTCACTGCTGAGCTGAATATTTTTGTTGTGATGGGAGCGCCTCGAGGTCGCTGTGGTGCAAACTTGTCATTCAGAGTTATTGTTTTTTCCAGATCTGTTGAAATGATCGTGAGGCTTTCGCTGGTTTCACTGACATAACTCAGCGCGTGTCAGTTATTGTTGGAGCTCGCCGGTGTGACAATTAGTCTAGCAGCTGAGACCGGTGCTGCTTCACTCTGTCGCCGTCCTCTAAGCTCAGCAGAGAGCAGGTTTTTGTGTCTGAGTGTGAAGAAACCAGGCAGATAGAGACACAGAGAAATCACGTATGGAAGACGTCTGCCTCGCATGTTTGAGCTCCATGCTCGCGGCTTCGCTGTGTGCGAGCAGCAGGGAGGAAATGCCTCTGTGATGCCCAGGATTTCCCTTACATTAGTGCAGGCATGGCTGCTCAGACATCAAAGTGTGGGTGGAAAGTGCACAGGGAGCTATGAAAATGGCTTCTCATCAACGGAGGTAATTTTCCACATTGTTAAAAGTAGAAATACCTTCCACCACCCTTGTAGATATGCAGTCATGCCAGCAGTGGTACATAAAACTGTACTTATACTGTACACATTTACTTTACTCAGGCACTTTATTTAAGTACATTTGTAATTTTACTTTATTCTTCTCTGTAGGCCTACGTGTACTTTACTACATTTCAGAGAGAAATATTGTACTTTTTATACTTTTTAGCTGCACTTTATGCATTTTACAACTATGGTTAGTTGCTAGTTGCTTCACAGATGAAGATTTTATGTGCTGCAAAATGTGTATGGATGAAAATACTCAACAGTATAGAAAGCTCCACCTTAGCTCCACCTTGACCAGATTTAACATTAAAACTCTGGTTACATGTTAATGCCTATAAATCCATTCTAATATATGTGATTCCCATGTTAAGCACTTAGCTAGACAACACATTTACAGGCATGCTAACAGCTCTGTGAAGGCATTTAGGTACAGCAGTGCTTCAAGCTGAATGCTAACATTAGCATGCTAATATGCTCCCAACATACTGTTGTGTAGCTGGTAATGTTCAAGTTGCGACCTCTGGGGCTGAAAATGAAGCCAGGAGCACGCCGTCCCTAAAGCATCGCAGCTAGTGTGGCTAAAAATAAAGACGATTGTGCACAGAGGAGGTTTCAGTGATACTGATAAACGCTGGTTTTAGAGAGTTCAAACACAATCCAGATGTTGAAATCATGGTCTTTTTATCTATTTATGATTATCACAAAGGGAACGTGTACATAAATATCGTTAAGCAAATGAAAGAGAGCAGAACTCAACTCAAGCCCACGAATACATTTTTTTCCAGGCTGCTGGTGATGTCGATATGCGAAAACAAACCTTTAAAGGTCAAACAGGGAGTGGGTGTCTCATCGCGTTTGACATTTAAGCAATGAAAGATCAATGAATTACGGCATAATGATCCCAAATTACTACAACAGAATGAAAGAGAACAGAAGGCTTATCGGAGCTGAAGTAAATCTGATTCGATCGTCCAGTATCATGACGCGTTTATTTTCTGTATCTGCTCGAGGTTTTCTTCTTTATTATTGATGTGTTTTCGTGGTCCGCTGTGAGACAGAGACATGTCTTCAGATATCTGGAGAGCTGCTCTGTGTATCCCACCAGACGTTTGAGTATCTGGCTGATGTTGAGATGAATAATGGTAATGAGAAGTGGCTCCTCATCGTGTTCTGCGGCAGTAAATCATCTGACGGAATAAAAACAAGCTCTAGTAAACATCTTGTAAAGTACTGCAGAGTAGTTGATCTTGGAAGGAGTGGAGTCAAAGAGAAGTTTGATTATAAACCACACTGAAGCTTCACTGGGATTGTACTGTGTGTTTGCTGCAGTTAACGGGCATCCCATGCAGCCCAGTGCAGTCCAGGACCAGTTCACCCAGCGCGCTGCAGACCCTCTGCTCTCCATGATCAGCAGCAGCGATCGGACACAGGTCGTACCACCTGCCTTTACTCCCACAGTTGTCATTTAATCTTTGCTTTTTAATTTATCGCTTCCCTCTTTTGCCTCCCCCCACCCCCTCAGGTGCAAGATGCAGACATCAAGTACAGCGTCAGTGGAGTGACCGGGGACAGCACGGGGACGGACGGCGGGTTATGGGACACGGTGGACTCAGACGATCTCCTGCTGGCCACTGACACTCCTCCTCCCTACTCAGAAGACTTCTACCCCCCCTCTGTTCACTGCTCGCCCCCGCTGTCCCCCGCCGACCAGGCCCTCGCCAGGCTGAACCGTCCCCCCTCCTCTGAGCCGACCCATCGGGGAGAAAGTCCGCCCATGGACGCCTGCGACCTCAGGTATTAGATATCTTTACGTTTCCTCCAATCAGAAGGCAGCGTCCATGTGCTGACCTGGTCTTCCATTCCTCCAGTCCCAGCCTCGTGGCTCTGGAAGTGGACAGTGAAGAGGACAGCACCGAGCCAAAGTCTCCGCTTTCTCCGCCCTCGTCGGATGTCGAGAAAAGTGAAGACAAAACCTTTCCTCCCTCCCCTGATCTCACGTGCACTCGCAGCCAATCTGCGTCCTCGGCATGTGAACACGGCACAAAGGTGAATCACCACCTGAGGCTCACACGCTTTCGTCACACACTGCCTCTCACATCAGTCTTATGCTTCCATTGGTCTTCTTCCTTGTCCAGGCTTTGGGCGACCAGGGGATCCGACTGCGTTCCTATTCCTACTCGTCTCCCAAAATCAGCCTGCGTCCTGCTCGTTTCGCTCGGGACAACCACGCTTCAGACATCACACCTGGTCAGTAACACTGACTCTTCACTTCTTCGCATAGTTAGAAATGTCGTCTAGTCACATAACTAACAAGGCTGCCATGAACTAACTCCACTCGTTTGGCGTCATTTATGGGGCAGTTTCACAAGGCGGGCTGGTGCAACAGACTTTTTACATTTTGTTCATTTTAAACTAACTTTCACCTGAATGCCTCACACCTAATATAACTGCAGTCAACTCCCAGTAAATGCACGTGCTTAAAGAGATCGTTTGTCATTTCGGGAAATACTCCTGTTTGTTTTCTAAGAAGTAGATGAGAAGAGCAAAACCACCCACTTGTCTCTTGTACAACTCTGATTCCAGAAAAGTTGGGTTGCTGTGTGAAACATAAATAACGATGTGATCATTTGCTAATCCGTTTGTGACGTCTACTCAACTGAAAACAGTACAAAGGCAATATATTTAATGTTTAACCTCCTCAACTTCATTGATCTTTGTGAATATATGCTTGTAATTTGATGCCAGCAACATTTGTTGTTGAATGAGGTCGCATGAAGCTACAGCAAGAAGATTGTTAGCTTAGCTTAGCTTAGCTTAAAGAGTGAAAACGGGGGAACGGGAAGCCTGGCTCTGTCCAGAGGTGATAAACGAGCACCTCCAAAGCGCATTAATTAAGCCTTTTTTCATTCATACACTAAAGCAGAGTAAAAAAACAAGATTGTGGTTTTATGGGGGGGTATGAACCACAATTTTTCTTGAAGTCTGGCGTATAACACCCCTGAAAAACCACAACAGACAGACAGAGAGAGGTACTGATCTTCGCCTCAAACTCCAAGAAAGCAAAGAAGCATATTTCCCAAAATGTCAAAAATGCTTTAACACTTTCCTTCAGACGGAAGAGGATTTAAGTTTTTCTTTGTTAAAATATTCCCGCTGAGCCCGCAGCACAGCAGGAAACGTGCACGACGAGCTCTCCCTCCGGCTGTACGCAGTGACACTTTGCAGCCTCTGTAGTTGATGTGTGAGCCGCCCTCTGTCCACTGTCCCTGTAGATGCCGTCCTCCACAGTGTCAACCACAGCCGATCTCTCCTTCAGGCCCTCTCTCTGTCTAAATCTCTGTCTCTGCTCCACCCTGGTAGTAAGTACTGGACACCTGCAGCCGTCACACTGAGGCGCTAAGGCCCAGCACATCCAGCACGCCGCTCATGTGTCCGTGTGGGGAGTCAAGGTTATTACCGCAAACCGATTTAACTGCTGAAAATCAAAGTTTGACAACATCTGACTTGATTCAAAGACGAGAAAAGCATTTTACAGCCACTACAAGCAATATTTTTGCATAAACAATGGATCATATGACTAATAATGCAACTAACCCAGTGAGAATTAACACCTGATGTCCACAAACACACACACAGTTAGCAGCTAGCTGGGGAAAATAGCAGAGCTGACACCAACTGCTGTTTTTCTTCTCCTCATATTAAATTGGTGAAGCCGTAATAACCTTGAGGTGTGTTTGCACGTCTGGCTTTCATAATGGTGACAGCCTCGTTGTCGTCAGTGAGCGTGGGAGAGGTCGCATTAGAAGTAATGAAATGGAAAGCTATGAGGGGTCATCGCTTTGTCTGTCTGTGCTTTCACGTGTAATCTTCTGCCTTTGTTACGTACCTGCGGATCATCTCTTTACTTTGCATATCAACTGTGAATCTGACAGGCCTCTTCACATGTTACATGGAGTCTGTATGAATGTATAATAATGATTCACTCTGAAACAATCTGAAGTGAGAGTGAAGCGTCCTTCTTTGTCACTTTTGAATCACTAAGAATGAATTACTCTGTCCTCCTGCCTGAATTCATCTTTTTTTTTAATGGATATTTTGGTGATATTTGGCTTTTCTTGTCCATTTAAAAGTGTTTTCACACAGTCATTTGAACAACTTCTCTTCATCCTCTCTGTTCACAGAGCAAAGAGCGTCCAGCATATCAGAGCAGTCACATGAAAAAAGGTATTTACGCTCCACTTTATTTGTATTTACGTCTTGTTTGGATGACATCTTCCAGTTTCAGTGTTTCTCCTGATAACAGATGACTCAGTGGATCCCTCTGGCCCTGCTCACCGGGGCTTTCGCTTACAGACAGTATGTTTCATCAGATATGTAATCCCCGTGCCAGGAGCAACATATGACGATGACAGGTTGCTTAGTGACAGTTCTGCTGCCGTCCTTCATGCAGCTCTTTTGTCTCGGTGAAGCCGAGCGGCCTCGCCTGCTGTTTTGATCCTCTGTGTTTCCCTCCTGGTCATCACGGCGGCGCTGACGTACAGATAGCAGCGTGACCCTGAGCCGCTTCCAGCCCTGTTTCTGTACAATGCCTTCGCTCTGTTGTTCATCTGTGGCTTAGCGTCATCTCGCCTCTGTGAAACTTATCTGTCAGACGCGACCAGCAGGACGTGGATACGTCACAACGCATGACGAAAGTACTGCAGGTCACAGAGCACAGGCTGGTTATGGTTTGTGATTTCAAGTACTGCGCAGCAAGCAGCAAAGGGGACGTAGAATACAAAATACAAAGTTTAAAATCAACTATATGTGTACGTTTATACAAGAGCGGAGTATAAAAAATACAAAAAAAATAATACTGCTAATTGCTTGATTGGAAAGCCTTTTAATACCTGAGCTGTTGGTTCGTCTTTATCTTCTCGTGTGTGTGTGAAGCACCTCGTCACTGTGTTTTAAAAAGTGCTTTATAAACAAAGCTAACTGATTAAAGAGGTTATCGTTTCCTCTTCCTGCCCCACTCAGCCTACTTTCAGTGCAGCCATGCCAGCTGATAGAGTATTTCCTCTGCTTTCATGTATAAATACACTAACTGACCTGCCACCTCTCAGTAGCTCCCTCTAGTGGAAGATACCAGACAGAATGAGGGATGAAAGAGTTTTTCTTCTTCTTCTGATCTTCTTGATTGAACTTGTGCCTTCTTGGTTGTGTGTGTGAAGTGAAGACCACGCGTCTCCTCGGCCTCTGTGGTGTCTCATCGGCGTTAAATGGTCAGTGTGTGTCTCCGTGTGTGTGTGTGCGCTGTTCTTCGCAGGGAGTTTAGGTTCCGTAAGCGAGCCCAGTCAGCTGACGACGAGGGCAGCGTGGAGCTGGCAGAGTCCCTCCAGCACCTCACCCTGTCCGAGTTCCTCAAAGAGTATGTGGGGGGGTGCACCCCGTTTGAGCGCCTTTAACCGTCCACTTCAAACAAACGCTAACCAAAACTTACAGCACGTCTACCACCTGACAACAACCGACAACCTCCTCTCCTCGTTCCTTTCCTTCATTCCTATACTCTCCTCGTCTCCTCTCCTCGCACCTCCATCCTTTCCTTGTCTCTTATAATCTCCTTGCCTCATCTCCTTGTTTCCTCTTCTATCTCTCCTCTCATCTCTTTGACTCTCGTTTTTATTTCCTCTTCTCTGCTCTCTTCTTGTTTCCCCTCCTTTCCTTCCTTGTCTCCTATTACCTTCTTGTCTCCTCTCCTCATTCTGTCCTCTCTTCTCTCTTTCTCCCATCCTCTGCTTGGTCTTCCTCCTCTCCTTCCTGTTTCCTATTCTCTCCTTGTCTCCTCTTCTCTCCTCTCCTTGCACCTCCATCACTTCATTGTCTCCTGTAATCTCCTTGCCTCCTCTCCTCATTTCATCTTCTCTCTCTCCCTTCTCTTCTCCTTCTTCCCTATACTCTCCTCCCCTCTCCTCCTCTAAAGCAGAGCAATAATTAATTTGTCTTTTAACCCTACGTGCACAGAAGGTCATTGTTGTTTTGCATGTGTCCAGCCTCTAACAGTTCTAATACTCCTTTTCATTTACTTCCACAGCAGAGTTGCAGAGAATGAACACATTTTTGCCACCTTGTTGTGACTAACAAAGGATTTTTCCTGTCATCACAATTCATTTTTTTAACATTTAAACTACACACTGTGCAGTATCAGATGAAGTAGTATTTTTGGATGAACTGTTGCAGTTTGAACTAACCGAGGCCATGAACCAGTTATATGCTTGTGTACTATGAGCATATAAGAAGAGATAGCTGCCAGCAAGGAGACAATCAGGCTGGCGTGAATTCACCAACTAACACGTCTGCAAACCAACAACTGTACTGTTGTCAGATTTAAAACACAACTAAAAGGGGACGAACTGCACTGATGCTGTTTTAATATTCCTTCAGGATTGAAGAGGAGGACTTGGATAAGTACAACATCCCAACAAAGGTGGAGTCGGAGAAATACAAAGTCATCCGTACCCTCAGTTTTCTCAAGAGCAGGATGTCCAGCACACGCAACAAGACCAAGGTAAACCACAGCTGCTCCTCATCAAACACTCAATCTGAAAGGAAACTAGAGTATTAGGACTAACTGGGGTGGTTGTGGCTCAGGAGGTACAGCGGTCGTCCACCAATCCGGAGGTCGGTGGTTCGATCCCTGGCCTCAGCAGTCCACATGCCGAAGTATCCTTGGGCAAGATACTGAACCCCAAAAACTGCCATCAGTGTGTGAATTTACATGTACATCGCTTTGGGTAAAAGCGTCTGCCAAATGACTTCATTGTAATTGCAACTGAGCTAAACTTTGTCAAGTAAAGTGTTGATTATTATAACACTTTTCTAAAGACCTGTATTCCAGGTCTAGACTCAGGTATGGAATATGTGTCTGCCTGCTCTCTGGGAGACTCAACCAGGAAACGCTTCTGGGAATAACTCAAGGTCAGAGCGTCAGACCAAACATGGTGTCCGGCCTCTTTCTTTTTAATGATTAATCCTGTGTTGTAAAGTCAGCACAGACACTGGAAGCCCTCCCTGACCTGCATCTGTTGTTTATGCTGCGCTCCATTTCCTTGTCAGTGGACGTTCTTATGGTTTGGGAAACGGCGGGGATTCCTTCCAGGCTCATTACTCACAGAGTGTACTCTGCAAACAGAAACCTGACGAAGGGCTTCACACAAACGTGAATTAAGGCCCGCTTTGCTCGGACTTCTGAGCTGTGGCTGTCAGTCACGTTTTGCCCGTCTGCATGGCCTCTTTGTTGACGCCTATGTCTCTGGCATGGTTTTCCAAGGGGAAGGGGAAGGACAGGGAGGCCAAGGACAGGCAGCTGAATGGACATCGGTTCAACACAGGCTCCTGTTTAGGCCCCACCGTGTGTGTGGTGTGTGAGAAACCAGCATCTGGAAAGGACCTGCTGCACTGCTCCAGTAAGTCATACTTTAATGTACTCATGTACTTTGTACACACATGAGGTACCTGTACTTCTCTTTTCTTCTCCACTAATATTGCACTTTTTTATTCCACTACATTTATCTGACAACTTTAGTTACTAGTTACTTTACAAGAGCAAAGTGTCTAAAATGTGACGTTTTATTTATTGTACAGCTGAAACGACAAACATTTCAAGGTTCAGGCTTCGCACATGTTTGATGACATTTCTCACGACTTTTCAGAGTTTTTACAAACCAAACAATCAATCGATTAATCAGGAAAACAATCAGTATAATTTAAATAATAATTAATTGCATTCCTCTACAAAATGTTCAAAATGAGCTCCACCTCAACCAACTTCAACAGCAAAGTCCTGCTCTTACATGAATATATAATTCAATAACAGCCACAGGGGGCGCTTTTCTGCACTGAGTACTTATATTCTTAATATTTTAATATGTTTTCCTGATTATTCTTACATACTTTTAATTCCTGCATTGAAAATGTGACTTGTAGCAGAGCGTCTTTAAACTGTGGTCGAGCAGTTTTACTTAAGTAAAAGATCTGAGTACTTGCTCCAATACTGCATAAAGCAAAGCAGCTGATATGTATGTTTAGCTAATACAAAATGTACCGTACATAAACTTAAATGATCTTTTTTCCCAGGCTGCACTGCTATCGTCCATAAGGGCTGCAAGGACTCTGTCCCCCCATGTCTGAAGGTGAGTGCTGTCTTGAAATGTTGGAATAAAAGTGCTTTGAAGTGCTCGTCCCACTGGAGCCTGTCCTTGTGTCAGTTGTTTATATGCTGTACCCTCTCTCATTTGTATTACTTAGAAACTTCAGGATAAGTATGCGGTCGCCATGGTGAAGAACAGGACAGCATCCCTCCCACAGAGTGAGTTCAAACCACGACGGTCAACAATCCTGCTGTCAAGCACTCGCAGTGCTGCGGGTGAGATTTCCTGTTTCCCCGCGGTCGCGCTCGGGGTGATTATTGTTAATTCTCTTTGCTTCTGCCACAGATTTCACGGTGAGAGAGAATCCTCCTCAGTGCGTCATCCCCATCTCTACCTCGCTCCCCGTCATGGCCCCCAAGGAGAGGAAAGACACTGCGACCCAGCCATGCCCCCTCTCTGGGAGTTTCCCGAACAGCGACAGGTCGTACAGCTCTCAGACTTCATTAATGACGTGAGGTGATATTGGTAATTATTCTAAGGCTTATCCATGTTCTGCTCTGTGTAACAGCCGCCTCAGTGAGAGTTCAGAGACGGAGTTTGATGCCTTGAAGGTGACCAGCCGATCAGAAGAGCTCCTGCCGACTCCGCTGTCCTCCACCTCCACTGACTCGTCCTTCGGAGAAGGTCAGAGATGAATAAGGCTAAATGTTGCACATTTCCACCCACGATAAAATGACTAAAAAGGAGCAGATCACTTTCCAGCTTTAGTGTGTAGAATACTGACATTACTTCAGGTTGGGCTGATGTATTTGTAAATTTGTATTAACTTCTGTCTCTCCCTCCGCAGACTACGTGGACGCACACATCCACAGCGACATGTCGGCCGACGCTGTCGATTACGAGGCCGAGTCGTGGAGTCTGACAGTGGAGCACAAGTTCTGCAAGAAGCAGGACAAACGAGTTGTCAAGAGGCAGGATGTTATCTACGGTAAGCAGCTCTGAGAAAACCACTGGAATGCGTCGTTTTCTGCCAGCGCCTGTATTTCATGCATAAAATTGCTGTAACCACACATCATTATCATAAATTGTCACGATTGGGTAACCGATGAGCTCTCTGCTGCGATGTAATCCACGCTTCTCTGTGACTGTTTGAACCCGTGATGCAGAGCTGATGCAGACTGAGCTTCACCACCTTCAGACGCTGCACATCATGGCCGAGGTTTTCCGGCGAGGTATGAAGGAGGAAGTGCAGCTGGATACGGAGGCGGTGGAGCGGGTCTTCCCCTGTCTGGACCAGCTGCTGCTCTTCCACCACGCCTTCTTCGCCGCCATGAAGGAGCGGCGGCACAGCTCGGCCCGGCCGCAGGGACACAAGAACTACCTCATCCAGCGAATAGGGGACGTCCTGCTTCAACAGGTCAGCTGGTTTCTTGGGACTACTTTTCTCTGCGGTGTAATAAGATGGAAACTAGTGAGGTTGTGGATCAATGGGTGTGTTTCTGTGCAGTTTTCAGATGAGAATAGAGAGAAAATGAAGCAGGTGTATGGAGAATTCTGCAGTCGTCACAACGAAGCCGTCAGCTTTTTCAAAGAGCTCCAGCAGCATAACAAGAGATTTCAGAGCTTCATCAAGGTACTGAACCAAACGTATCCTGTTCTAACTCTGATAACAGTCTGCTCAGGGACATGTAGCTGAACTCTTGGTGCTTCTTTTTCAAGCAACAAGGCAGTAATTCTTTGGTGAAGCGGAGGGAGATCCCAGAGTGCATCTTGCTGGTAACCCAAAGGATTACAAAGTACCCGGTGCTGCTGGAGAGGATCCTACAATATACTCAAGGTCAGTCATGTGCTGCCCTCTGCTGGCTGCACAGTCACAACAGGCAACGTTTCAGTTAAAAACGTTCAGTTAAACATGACACTCTTCCAGTCTTCATGCGTTTCTCCTTCCTGACCCCTCAGAGGAAACGGACGAGCACGCCGACCTCTCCAAAGCGCTGGCTCAGATTCGGGAGGTGATCGCAGCCGTGGACCTCAGCGTCAGCGAATACGAGCGGCATCAGAGGTTACAGGAAGTGTGGCACCGCATGGAGAACCGCAGCGCGGCCAAGCTGAAGAACGGCCACACCTTCCGAAAGCAGGACATGATGGGGCCGGGACAGATGCTCAAGCACCAGGGCCTGCTGCTGTGGAAGACCGCCACGGGCCGGCTGAAAGGTGACGCCGGCATGTACTTCCTGTATGTATTGTTTGCATGTTAATTTTTGCGTCCTTTAACACGTTTTCCTGCTTATCCTCATGTCCACAGATGTTCTGGCGCTGCTTCTCACGGATACACTCATCTTCCTGCAAGAAAAAGACCAGAAGTATACATTTGCCACTGTGGTATGCACTCATCAGTTACATGGGATTAATCTCAGAGACGAATACCTGCAACAGTAATCAGCTGTGGCTCTGTTACCATTCTACACCTTATTACCTGTTCAGTACCTGTCCATTATCAGATGAAACTAGAGTTGGGCGGTATCCAAATTTTGATACCGTCAAACCTTCCCCACATTTTCCCATGGGTATACGGTATTACCGTGACTAATTAAAAATCACTTTGCAGGGCAGCGTGACAGGCGCACAGTTCAGACGGTCAATGCTCACGCTAAGAAGCACCAATCCTAACTTGTAGCATACCAGAATGACGGGGAGAAACTCAGCTAAAAGCCTCTAACAAGCACTGCCACCCAAACGAAACATAATTCATACCCCAAGAAATTATATGCGCATGTAACGAAAACACAAAAATAGCGCACGTCAAAGGTACTGCATGTGCTGATTTCACCACTTCACGCAAAACGCAAAAGCCCAGAATCATATGAAAGCAGAGAGTCTGATGGTGAAAAAGATGTCTGCCTCCTCACTGTGCCACGAAAACTCTGTGAACTAGCAGCCCAAGAGTAGCAGAAAAACTTTGCTAAATCATAAATCATGTCTTAACTTTGCTGTTAACTTTGTTTTGTGGTCAAACGTTATAATCCAGCCCGAAAAAACGTTGCTAATGTCTCCTCCTGTGACTCTGTGTTAGTTTGAGATCAATCACGAAGGTCCTGGTTGTTTACATAAAGAGGAGGCGGTTTCTAGAGTGGAGGGAGCGCTCTTCATGCAATAACCTATCTCTGGGGTTACTTCCTTCTGGATCATCATTGGTGTTTCCATGGTGAATGTGGGCGGGTCGCTGAGCTATTGACCGGCGTAACCACGCAGTTAGTTTCAGCGCTCCGTCTCGTGAATGAGCAGAGCGCTCACAGAGGACTCTGCTGAGCAGCCCGATGTGTTATTTTACTGTTTTATTTGCATTATGAGAGCTAAGAACAATAACCAGCAGAAAAAAAGGCTGAAAAAGTGTTTTCAATAGAGGAATTTCTCCGTATGTTTGGACGAGATAATGGAACTCTGCCCAGATGAGCCTAAATGAGCGTCTGGACACACCTGTGTTAAAACATCTGGAAAATGCTCAGGTTCATTTTTTTAGCATGTGCTTTTACACAGTCACCATTTTCTTGAGTAAAAATTCAACCAGATACATTGAACAGAGTGGACTTCATTGTTGTTATGATGATGCTACAATTATGTAAGGCCCCTACAGACCTATATGCGCAGCATTTTTTTTTTAATGACGGTAATGAAACTCATACCGTTGCTATTTTTAGATACCGCGGGATGAAATCATATATTCTTCACATTCTATATGTTTCCTCCACATTGTTACTGTGCTTCAGGATCAGAAGCCTCCAGTCATCGCCCTGCAGAAGCTAATAGTGCGAGAAGTAGCCAATGAGGAGAGGGGGATGTTTCTGATCAGCGCATCAGCCGCTGGCCCAGAAATGTACGAGGTGCACACATCGTCCAAAGAGGAACGAAACACCTGGATGAGGCTCATCAGAGAGGCCGTGGAGAGGTGTGTTTGATGTGTGTGGACTGAGGAGGAGGAGGATGTTGAGAAGTACATCGTTCACCATTTGTGAACTGTGTAACCTTCAGTTAATGTTTTCTCTGCTCAGCTGCCCGGAGGAAGAAGAGGAATACACGAGCGAGTCTGAGGAGGAGAAACGAGCTGCTGAGGCTCGTATTCAGAAGATCCACAAGTTCCAAGGTATTTGGAAACCTGTGACGTCATTTATGTGTTGTTTTTTATTTACGCTCTTGACCGTTTTCCGCCCCCGAGTTCACACTTCACGATGCTTCATCTGTGTGCATCAGAGAGCCTGGCGAGCCGGGACCAGCAGATCTGCTCCAGCCTGGAGGAGAAGCTGCAGGTCTACGCAGAGCTCTCCGCTCTGAGTGGGAGGACGGACACTTCGCCGGCCGAGGCGCGACTGCTCGTCCAGCCGCACTCGGAGGAGCTGCCCCAGGCCGCCATGTTGCTGACTGCAGCTCTGCAAGAGGGTGAGACGCTTTAAAAACACTGTACGCTGCAGGGCCAAACACACGTACAGTGCAGCCGTGCTTGTTTTTAGAAAACACGGAACATGAGGAAAAAATAGATAATAAATTGGGGTTTGCAAGATTTTCTTACAACAGTGATGCTTTACTTTGAACGCATGGTTTGTATTCTTAAGCATCAGACAAACAGAAGGACAGTCTTAAGTGAGTATTAAAGTACAATATTTGTCAACAGTTCTTACGTTCCATACAGTGAAGACATATTTTATGTTATTCCTACTTTACCATAAAAGTATATATTCCTCTATATACTTACAGATGTCCACAGGGGAAGCTGTAATGCTTAAATGAACACTGTCAAAACTAGATTTCAGTGTGTTATAAACCATCTATTAAATGTTTAGTAATGCTTCTAGCTGCTAAAAAGGGGGCTGTTAAAGTTAAGTGTAGTATAAATTAGTAGCTAATGTCAAACATCTTTCATTGTAATGACAGTTGTTTTCCAGTATTTCATATATTGTTCACGTAATTATCTTGAGACAGAGGTGAGTTTCTTCACAGTTCACAGTTAATGCCACTGACTGGTTGCAGGGTATTTTAAAGGTGGTAATATATGTGGTATGATTTTTCTCAGGTATGATGTGACAGCAATTCAACTTCAACTCATTACCTCTCGAACAATGTCTTGTGAGCATAAAGATATTAAAGGGCCCAGCTCAGAAAATGTTGAGACACCGTTTCTACCACGCTGTCTGCAGCATTTGTTTTGTCCCTGAGGACCAAGTCTTAGTTTCACATTTGCTCTTTTTTCTTGTTGTTTCCCAGCTGAGAACCTGAAAGCCACTCTGTCATCCAAGGCCTGCTGTCCATTGAGTCAAAGCTCGGATTCGGACGCGGACTCCGTGTTTCCTGTCAGTCCTGCTCCGCCTGCACGGCCGCCCTCAGACTCTGAGGCCTCACCTGAAAACCCTGAGGCCAGCGAGGGGAGCTGGACTGAGGCCTTCGTGCTCGAGTCCCCAACTCTTTTGCAAAACACAGACTCCAGTGACATCGACATCAAGGTACAGCAGTTTCTAGTATCTAAAATGTATTTAGCTTAGAGCGATTCTTGTATGACCCTATCATATAAATAAAGATTGTGGATTAAATAAGCGTTTTTGAGTTAAATATTGATGCAGCAATTTGATATAATGTTTTTCCATTACTGCAGTTGTGATGGTGGAGGTACACTCGTATTGCAGGGGTATTATAGGTCATTACAGCCTCTTACAGCCTGCATCTCAACATCACCTCTTTCCATTTCTTTGGACGTGTGCCTCAAGATTGCCAACAGTTGTTTTAATAATTCAGTGCAGCCTATTAGAATTACATTTCAGTCTTAATGTGATGAATCATTGATAAGCTCATAATAAAGGAAGAGGTCCATTTAGTTCCCAACGGTATTGCGCCATTAAAAATGGATATGGAGACTTATTCCAATTACCATGCCAGCGTTGTGCTACCGTTTGCAGCTTTTTGTGACCTGTGAGGTAAAAGACACCAATAAGAGAGAATAATTTTCTTATCAGCTGCAATGTGATAATTTAACCTCTACACAGTGTGGTAACACACCATGCGGCCTCAAGGGGGCGCAAATGCTGCATGAATGCAACTTCAAATTTTGCCTCTCCATTCGCTTCCCATGAAGTATTCTGACCTCACTGTGAGTAGACTGTAAAGTGTTACTCGGCAGCAGAAATGTGACATTTCCATGAAATCTTCAGGCTTGTTAATCTGCATGCTGTGTGTGATTTTGTCCATTAACAGGTTGCTCAAAGTGTCCAAAGCCTGACCCAGTTACTCTACAGTCTGCAGGTGAGTGCATTACTCAGAAAACAGCTTCTTCTTCTCCTGCTCCCAGCCCTCACCTATACAATTATCTGATCTGCGAATCAGCAAACAAACCTCTTCTGTTCTCACTGAGAACAACATGCTATGTTAGTATCACACTGAGTGAAGGAAAGGCTTTAATGTGCCTGTACGCTCCAGCTGCAGTCAACGGGAGCAGCTCTGCGCTCGGCTGTTTGAAGCCAAAGGTGGTGCGCAACAGGAGTGACAATCCTACTGATCTTCTTCCTGCTAAGAGACATATGAGGGTCTTTTGTTTCAGTGTTCACACACACACACACACACACACACACACACACACACACACACACACA
>JBBMOE010000003.1:4228654-4245544 GCA_037975065.1 Chaetodon trifasciatus
CACACACACACACACACACACACACACACACACACACACACACACACACACTGTTCAGCCTTTGGTATAAAATGTAAATTTGTGCACAGAGAACACATCTGTGTATTTGCATAAGGGCATGTGTATGCGCACTTTTGCCTGTATGTGTGAGTTTGATGGTTTAATCTCAATGATATTTTCATATTCAAAGTTATTGTGTATGAACATGATGACCGCAGTCCTACCACAGGCGGCGGGATCATTCACCTTATAAAGAGATCCTGCTGTCTAACACGTAAAAATTCAGGGCAGCAGAGCCTGATCATGATTTCCGTTTCATTTTGCCATTCAAATCACCTTCTCCACAGCCTGTTGTGAGGATGCTCCTGTGGTTTAAGTGATGGCGGAGCCTTTGCATTCTCATGACGCCCATCTCTCTGCCTGTCCCTTTCTGTGCCAGGCCACAGTGACCATCCAGGACAGCTGCTATGAGGTCCAGAGGCTCCTCCTCCAAGAGAGCGGCCGCCCCTCCCCCCGCGCCCAGCGGCCGCACCTTCCGAGCGTCCGAGGCAACACCTTACAAGAACAGGAGAAGCAGCGCAACCTGGAGAAACAGAAGGAGGAGGTGGCGGCGGCTCAGCGGCTCCAGGACCGGCTCCGCCAAGAGAGGGAGCGCTGGGAGAGGGAGTGCCAGGCCAGGGAGAGCCAGCAGGGGGAGCAGGAGAGCAGGCTGGAGGAGAGGGAGAGGCAGTGCCACCTGGAGGCGGAGAGGCTGAGGCGGGAGAGGGAAGAGTTGGACGAGCAGCTGGCGGAGTACCAGCAGAGCCTGGAGCGGCTCAGGGAGGGCCAGAGGAATGTGGAGAAGGAGCGCGAGCGGCTGGAGAACCAGCAGAAGCTGCTCCAGACCTGGAGGCACGGCCGGCAGAGGAGTCTGCCCACCGCGATTCCTCACATGGTCATCCCTCTAGATGGGCAGCAGGTGGGGGGACACACAGCTGACAACTGTTTCTTCTGTCTATGGATTTTCAATAACTTCTATTTAATTGGTGACGTTAGATGCTCAGTAATGCTCCTGACTAAAGCTCTTGACCCTGACACGAGTGCGAGGTAGATAGGAAGTGTCAATGGAGTATTTCTTGGCTCAAGTCATTAATGAGAAGCTTTTCTCAGACAGCTATCGGCCTGAGTTACGTGGGTTCACTCATTTACACTCAGCAGCTCAATCCCCTCTTGATATACGACCTACGATAATGAGAGCAATTTCAGCATCATTTGTCTTAGTGCTCCAGCAGCTCCACTCACCAATAAACATCTTAATGATTGATGATAATTAAACCACTGCAAATAAAAGCTCTGACAAAATAATTAAAACCAGAGGCACGCAGCCCAAGAAACCAATCAATCGTGTCGGAAAGGACTTGAATTATCAACACTTTGTTTGAAAAGCACTACAGTGAAATGTCCCCCGCAGCTGGAGGGCATGGAGGATAAAGGCTGCACTGTTTTCTGTGCCCTTTAAGTCTCCATGTACCTCATGTGCACAGGCATCGGTGGTGAAACTAATATAGCACATACATGTATGTGAGGCTCTGCTGGGTACGGCTCAGTTCAGCAGGTGCGACTGCTCAAAAGACGCACGCAGAGAGCACTCGAATGGACAGACAAATGAGCAGACTCGCCTTACAATATTCCCTCTCTCCCTCATTAATTTACACGCCACCTTGGGCTTTTGCAGGCTAGACGTGATGAAGGTCTCCTTGCTGTTTGCAGACTTATTTATTTCCATTCATCTATTTTAGTCGGTGTGGAGGCTGCTCTAACAGCAGCGGTCTGACAAAGCCGTGTGGAGGCAGCGGAGGTCCTAATGTTCCCATGCTAATGCTTTAGCCAGAGGCAGCGGTTCACAGGGTCAGTCAGATCGAATGACGTACACACATATGCACACACACACACACACCAGCTCTCAGGTCGTTTCTAATTAGCTGTGTTGCCTCCGCTCAGCAGAGGAAAGGACGCCATGTTGACGTGAAGATGGGACAGGGGAGGAAGGGTGTTAGTAGAGGACAGGAGGAGCCTGAAGCAAGCTGCAGCATGGACACCTTTCACAGTACATTCAAGGGTCACTCCACCCAAATGACTATTTTTCCACTTACCTCTAGTTGTATCTGACCGTGCCTTTTTAGATTTATTCATCCAGGGTTTGAGATATCCATCTCTGAGAGGTTTGCCTCTTGTTTGTGACGGTTAAAGCATTGAAAAATGACAGCAAGTCGTCTTTTCACCAATTAGTCAGGACAATAGTCCCTTTTAAAAATAGTGCAGCCTATTCAGAGCAAGTAATTTTTCAATGCTGTGAGCATCTAAGTGAAATTCCATTCACTTCTATCGTATGTATGTGGAGGCTGAATTGGCAGAAACGGATATCTGAAAACCTGGACAAAGAAAACTAAAATGATCTACATATCTATTATCTCGAGATGTATTATACTAGATACCACTAGAGGTAATTGGGAAAATTGATTTTGAGTGAACCGCCCCTGTAATTCTTTTTAATTAGCGTTTTAGAGAAATTGATCTAAAGGTCTATTAACAGGGCCTCTTACAGGTTTCACGCCTTCAATTATAAAATGTATTCCCAGCTCCTTCATGCAAATGCATCAGTGCATTTCAAAGGTGCATTGCTGAATGCGTTCACATGTGTAGAAACTATCCAATCATCATTCTTGCTTTAGAAGCTCTCATCCACTCGAGAACGTGAGCTCCATCTGAGTGTCTGCTCGCAGTGTTTTCATCCTTCTGTTGCTGATGTGGCCGTGATATTTGCTCTCACCCTCAGGACTCGGCACCAAGTCAGTCCAGAGACCACGCCGGTAACGGCTCCGTGTTCGTGAACGAGGCTGCGTTCGCCGGCACCAGCGTCAACAACCGTCACGTCCACCACAAAAGAAATGACCCCAGCACGCACAACTGTCTCAACACCCTGCTGGCAAGATCCAACAACAGACAGACCCCCATGGCTAAGACTCCCCACGGTCCACACTCAGACTCCCAGGGATGGGTGATGGGGACAGGCTACCTCTACAGCCCTGCAGGAAGGCTGGGGCTGCAGCACATGCCTGCTGGTAAGAATTACAGCCAAATTCATGGTTTATCATCGGTTACAGACGGGACGTTTTGAGCAAAACACAAAATCGAATGCGAACTAGGACTCAAATTTTCATTTTCTGTCCAACAAACAGTCCAAAAGCCAAAGATAGTCAGTTTACTCTCATGTAAAACTCTTTCTGCTGAGCTTTTATCTTCTCACCTCTTAGAATAAAGCAGTGTCTACATGTGTCCTAGAATCACAAGTGTCTATCAGTTACTAGTCTGATCCCAAAATTTTCTAACCCCATGCTTTTGAGGGACAAAGAAGTATCCGATATTTCACAAAAAAAGCAAATATTCAAAACAGTGTATTCTTATCCCTTTAAAGGAAGCGTGATCCCCTTAGATTTAAATTGTGACCCATTTCAGGGGTCTCTACCCCCCAATTTGATGTAAAAACAAGAAAATTTCCAGCGACTAATCGATTGATTGGCTAATTGCTGCAGCTCTAGTGTAGACACATTTTTTATAAAGATACTAACTTTTATAGCAGTAAAGGTAGAAATGACAGCTACAGAGAAGCAGTGAGAACTTAACTACACACTTTTGCATATTAATAAGAAGTTTCAAGATGTTTTTGGCTTTCAGATAATATATGTGAAGGGAAATTAGCCAAGAAAAACCTGCTAATGAATGCCTCAAGTAGGTCAGTTACTAATGCTCATTGCTGGTTATGTTTAATATCCTGGTCTTAGTGCCTCTTATTGGACAGTCGTGCGCTGTTGTCTTCCTGTCTCTGCTGCTCAACACAGGTGACAAATCTGCTACCTGTGAGAAAGTAAACAAACGATCTGCCTGCACTGGTTTCACCCTCATATGTACACACACTCTCTGCTCTCAAAGCTGGTGAGGCCTTGTCTGTCCTTCGTCTGAGTTAATCAGTGTCTCCTGACAAAGAAACCCCTCCTCCCCACCACCTCCACCTGCACCTGCACCAGCAGCCAGCCAGGGCCCTCGCCTGCCAAAGGAAAGGAAAAATCAATGGTTCCTCTATCGACTGGCAGGGCAGACAACGGCATGTGATTCACAGTTCACAGGCGATGGCTGACTGATTGGGACATCGATCTGTAAAAATCTTTATAAAACTCATTACAACATGACTTGTCATCGCATCAGGCGAAGGGGGGGGGGGCACTGGGAGGGGAATGAGAGATGTAGACACGCATTAATCTGCGTTACCCTCGAGAGGTGTCAGCTACGTTCTCACGTTTGCTGTCCCCATTCCGAGCCCAGTCAAGCGCGAGCTCATTCTCATATTCAAGGCAGGCGGGGAAAATTACAGGTTACATGCGTCCCGACCCTGAGCCTGAACTGTGCAGACGTGGACTTCCTGGTATTGTTTACCAGCTCGAGCTGGCAGCACAATCTCTTCCTCATTGATCAGCTTATTAACCTTCTCTCGTTATTGAGCGCACACGAGCCCCAGTGAAACCTGAGTCACTTGTTAACTAGCCCGGGGTGTATACTTGGCTGCAGTCTACAACGCAGGGTGCGTTCCAGCTGACATCTACCCACAATGCATTCCTCAGTGGATCCCATGAGGGCCTGCGATGACAGTGAATAATGTTCCCCAACCTTGACATAATTTCTCATTAGACTTAAACCTCTGTGTGGAGTCGTTTTAGTATTGTATGTGCAATCTCAGATTTTAAGCCCTCCTTTGTGGCTATACACGCTGCCTGGTATGTGGAGGAACCTGGTATCTCTTTTTCTTTCGTGTGAAAAGACAAGTAATCTCTTTGAAATGCAAATTGTCCATTGTGCCGTCAGTCACACGGATCAAAATATGATCTTCTCATCTTCACCTGACCATGCGAAGATTTCTTCTCATGCACTCACACATAGAAATACACACCCTTTTTTCATTGAATGGATCTCCATAATTTGCCCTTGCATAATGTAATCTCGGGGAACCAGTTGGATGGAATTTTCTGAAACGATGTCTCATTGGATGAGTCGTATCAGGTTTTTGTTCCTCGCATTTTCACACGAAGGATGAGAGCATCGTGAGAGAGGAGACTGGTGCAGTTTGCAGCATGTAGCTTAATTCACACCTCGTACAGTATGTTGCACGATGCACAAACCTGATCTGTGACTACTAACAAGGCGTCTGGTTAAAGCGTGGCTAAATTATGCTAATGAATGCTCAGTGCTAAGATCAAGACTAGAGTAGAGCGTTATCAAGTGAAACTTTTTTGCTTTAACAAAGCAGGAAATTTGTCTCTCCAATCAAGACAATAAACTCAGTAAAAACAACAGACAAACTAAATATAATAAACACAACGGATCAGCAGTTCAGCACTATATATATGCAAAAGTTGGTGGCACTCTAAGAAAAACTGCCTCAAGTGATGTCACTTAAGTCAGAAATCTGGGGGTGTGGCTCTGGTAAGCTCTGCTTGAGGCTAACAGCTACATTAGCCGCTACTAGCATAACACACCTGAATCTCTGACCGAAATGTCAGCTGTTGAGGTGCATTGTGGGTAATGTAGGCTCCGGGTTGCCTCTCCTCACTTGAGTTAATTCCAGTTTCTGTCGAGGGATATTTTCTGCTTTGCCGGGAATGTCGTATATAGAACCTTTCAAACAAGCTCCTTTGTTTTCTAAACTGCCAATCTTAGAAAACAGACCATCTAATACCACATTATCAGCATTTTTCTGCATCTTAACATTACAATCCTGCTGTCACATCTCATTGATGTGGACAGGAAATATAACCTTGTATTCAGTATAATCATCAATGTTTGGGACCAAGCATTTTTTTTTTTGCTCTTCAAATGTTCTACAGTCGTAAAAACATGCTATTTTCTGTTGTTTCCTTTAACTAGCCTTCATCTGCTGTCTGAATTGTGACATATTAATAATGCTAAAAATCTTATTACTCCATGGAAGAAGCTCTCAGACAGAGATTGAGTGTTTGTCTCATTTGACTGCACACTGATGTCTCATCTATCAGAGCCCAGGCCTATATGGTGGCTAACAGAGCTACTCTAACAGACTGTTATATAATTAATCAAACAGAGACGCTTTCCTACAGGGACACAATGAGGCAATTTATAGTTCACGCCATCTGTTACCATGACAGCACACCTGCCTTAATGCTAGACAACATCCACTATGCACACAAATGTAAGAGAGCAAGCTCAGGCACACACTCTCTCAACCACATACCACCCATAAAAACACATTCTCCCTCAGATCTCCTATAATTGAGTAATAATGTTATTGATCCTCAAAGGGAACATCACTGATGCTGGGTTATAATATGTTGCTCAAAAATACTTCAGCAGCCCGTGTGTTTGCCAACTCAAGGGTTTAAATCCTTGTTATCTCATTGAAGGCTGCTCTCCACAAGATTTTACATCCCTCCCTCCGATCCCTCGTTTCCTCATCCCTTCTTGTTAGCCGTCAAGAGCGAGGAGGCCGGTGTCATCGCTGCCGATTGATTGTGTTGACAGAGATAATGATAAAAGTGACGCCTCTAAGTAGAGGGGGAATGATGGATAGCATGAAAATCTTTTTGTTTTCATTCTCCGTCTCATGCTCGGCTGCAGGAGGGAGCGGCGGGCTGAGCTGCAGCAGCTGTGGCTGATCTATATGCGGTTAGTGATTAGATGAGTGGGCTAAACAATTAGACTGAGCTCATTAAAGTGCTACACATCCCATCCTGGTGATTATTTATCAGTGGTTAGTAAATGATGAAGTCTTTAGTTTGAATGTGGTCATCAGCAGCTGTATTTTTACACTGAGTATAATATTTGTTTTGTTTTTTTTTTTTTACGCCCACTCAGATCTCAACAGTCACAGCTACATCGGGGAGAGCTGGTCGTCCACAGCAAGCGGAGCTGACCCGTATCCGGTGCTCCCGCATCCCGCTGACCATCAGCTGGACCTTGGTGCGCTGGTTTCCATGGAGACTGACAGCGGCGGCGAGGAGGGCAGCGAGGAAACCATTGTGTACCTCTGAATGCTGACAAATTTCAGACTCCCAGCAGCCGACCCAGCATTTGGAAAGAGATAAAGCCGTTCGTGAAGCATCAGGGTTGGATCCAGGGTCGCCTCAGAGAGCTTTTTCCATTTACAGTCTTTTTTTTTTTTTATATATATATATATCTGAAAGATCGTTTTTGTGTAAAGTTACTGTAAACACGGAGAGAGAAACATAGAGACACTGAGGTTGTTTCAGACTGAATCTCACATTTGTCATGCACCTTAGCTTGAGGCAGCACTGGGTGTGCAGTGTCTCCTTATATTCTGGATGTTTTTTCTGTGTGTGGTCTTTATTGGCTGGGTCCCTGCAGTAACACCTTTCCCCTTTTTCCCCGACTCTTCTTCTTACTCTCCTTCCTTTTTCCAAGCCCTGCATACTGTATCTTGTCCCTCGAGTGCTCTATTTATTAAATTTACCTCAAAAGGAGAAAAAGCGTCTACCCAATATCAGCAAAACATCAGGCTGCATGTCTCTAGTGGGTGATTGTGTTGGAGTAAACTGCCCCTCTTTCATTTATCAGACAGGCTCTGCTTATGTAGAAGCCGAGCAGAACATGAAGCACAAAACATTAGGATTGAAAGATGAGGTGCGACAGCGTCAGTCCCACGTTTTTCAGACTCCCAGCCTGTAGCCATTTTTTTTTTTTTTAATCTGTAGCACGTTTTTCTTGTTAAGAGAAATAAGCATAGATGTGGTTTGAAGAGAGATGCTGCAGCTGTGCTTACATGTCAGTTTTATCAGAGCCTTAAAGAAAAGCACGTTTTGAGCACGACTATCGGAAGAAGTGAAAGCAAGCCGTGGCGCAGGGAAACATGTTGGGTCAAACCATTTTAAGCACCAATAGAATTATTTTAGATAACACACTTCTTTCACTTGTGTCATTTTTTTTCCACTCTCACAGTGTGGATGCACACTTTGGTGATTTAACCCTGAACCTGAGTTTGACAGTCATATTTTTGAATGAATTATTTGGATGGACCATCATGAAATTTGGTTGAGACTATCATGGCCCACTCAGGGAGTTGTAATATCTTTGATGATCCTCTGACAAGCGTCTGCTTTGGTTCATGACCAAATACCCAAAAAAATAAATGACATTCCCATCAGCCTCAGCTGTACTTTGAGCTTAGTGCTAATTAGCAAACGATAGCGTGGTAACACCCTAAAGCAAGATGGCGAACACGGTAAACATTATGCATGTTAGCACTGTTATTGTGAGCATGTTAGCATGCTGACATTAGCATTTAGCTCAAAGCACCACTGTGCCTTACTGTAGCCTCACATAGCCCCTACAAGGACTCTTAATCATTTTCTGTCCTCGCTTTATAAAAATCCCATCTTTACTTCAAACAAGCTGTAAAGAGTTGAAGATACTGTCCCTGAATTAGCTCAACAAAGTACCAGAACAATATGAATTTGCCATGTCAATAATACTTGAGGCTACTATTACACTTGAATATTCTTGTGGTCTATTTGAATATTATCTCTCATGGGCATTTTTATGTGTAAAGAAGTCCCTGTGCCAAAACGTTAGGTGTCTCTTGATGTTTTTTACAGATCCAATAAAAGATGAATTGGCTTAATTACTGTTGTAGATTGCTAATGGGCCAATAAGGCAGTATGTGTCAGTATTTTGATATGATTTTAGTACCATGTATATATGTTTGTGCCTTTATTTATTTATTACAGTACAAAAAGTTTGAAGGTTTTGAAGTACTTTGTGAAGGGTTGTATTGTACATATAAGTGTATGTGTTTGAACAGATGAACAGGTGTGTTTCCGTTCACTCGTCTTGTGTGCTCAGACGTGGCTGTGCTGATAAAATTCCTTTTATTGAACCTGAAAGAGTGCTTTGTTTTTCTTAAGGCTATTAAACAGGGCTCTGTGGAGGTGTCAGTACAATAAAAAAAAAAAAAAAAAAAATTGGTTGAAATACAAATACAATGTTCAGCTTGGGTGCAAGTATCACCTCCGTTTTATGGTCTGAATGTGAGGCGTCTCCAGCAGCGTAAACAGATGTGTGAGTGAGCTGCCCGTTCAGCTGCCAGCAGTGACAGGTGGTAGACCAGGTGCATGAATGTCAATGATTTCCTGTCCGACTGCACCTCTGAATCGCAATCACAAAAAAACACATCAGGATTGGATAAATGCGATTTGCTGCGTAGCAACTAACAGCTTTCTCACCAAGCTTGTGGGTCATTACATTCCTTAAAATTTCTAAATATGCTTAAGAGTTGCATTGGTATAAAGACCATCAAAGCCCGTCCCTCAAGCATACGGCTAAAGACAAAAACTGAGAGGCCTCAAATGGAGCTCTCAGGCTTTCCCTGACAGCAATCGTGTTTCATATGCTCCACCTGTGTCTCTGATGCTAGTTCCTTTTTAGACATAAGAGCAGATGTCTGAGATCAACAGGATCCCTGCTCTATCCTCAGTGCGCATCTTACTATTTCACGAGGTGCTGCATACAAATGCTGCCTCCATTTCTTCTCAGTCTTTTGTGAGTTGTAACTTATTAAATTTTGCTGTATTAAATGTCGTTTGCACGGAAATTGTAAAGCGTGGCTGTCAATGCAGGAGAAAGAGGAAATATTTTTGAGATTGGTGCTACACGACCGGAGAAAAGGAGCTATAGTATTCCTATAGTTCACTTACAACAACCAGAATGCACTGGGCTTGCCCTGCTCTGCTAAACGCTCCAGCTGGTGGGTGACACACTGCGAATCGGGCGATGATTGGTTTTGTCTCAGCCGTTTTCACGCAAGAAAAACTTTACCATATGACATCTATGCGGGACACTACAATATTCACCAGCCTGGTGAATGAGGTTAGAGCGAATGAGAGATCTTTTTATCTAACTCCTCTAAGCCATCTACAGCTCACAGAAATAACTGTCAGCTTCTTTGATGCTTTTAACAAATACAGTCTATTATTTACATTGATTTTGATGGTCTGTATATTTCTTGGGGATTCTGGTGTTCATATTTACTCCTAACTCCAAGGGCAGTAGTACCAAAAAACGTACTTTAAACTGACTCAAGAAGAATCGATTTAAATCCTTTTCACAAGAGACAGACTACTTGATAGCATATTTGGGTGGAGTAAAAGGCTAAAAATGACCAAATCAACAAAATCTGAGCAAGTCAACAAAATCAGGCAAGGAAATGCTCCTGGTGGCTATAAAGCCGTGTGGAAGACAGAACAAAACCTGCGTTCACACCCAAATTCTGAATCATTTAAAGGGTGAAATATATAAACAAACATTAATATGCTATTCAGACCTTTGCTTGTGCCTTCTTCTACTTCTGCTATTACTACTACTGTTGCTTTTTTGTGTCTCAAAGGATTGATTTTAAAATACTCAAGGCCAAAAGTACCTCTCTGATCTGCTTCAGCATTATGAACTCCTCCAGGCCTCTCAGGTCATCTGGGACTGGTTTACTTCCAAGGGTTAGAACAGAATACAGTGAAGCCGTCGTTAGTTTCCCAGCACCACAAATCTGGAACAAACTTCTGGTAGATCTGAAGTCTGCTCTAAATCTAACCTCTTCTAAATCAATGTTTTTCTGTTTACCACTGCTTTATTAAGTCTGAGGCTATTTTTGCACTGTAACCACACTATAACTCCTCCTGACTCCTCTGGCTGATATTCTGTTTTTATTTTATCTCATAAAGTTAACTAATTTTATTTGCATTTTCCTCGTCTTTGAAATGTTTTCATGCATTTTTATACATCTGTAAGATGTTTCGCTCTGATCCTCCACACGAGCATGTGGAGATGTGGTCAGACCTCAGTTTGATCCTCTTTGTACTTCTGGTAGCCCTTCAAGGATCAATTATGCTTATCATCTAAAATTAAGGTCACACACTTCAGTCAGCTCTTTCTGAGCCCATAGTGGGACACCTCACCTGATCAGCTTTGAAATGCTGTGTACTGCTAGCTTTTGCCACGATTTTATGGACTATATATGTGTGTATAATCAAAACGTTCCTGTTTTATGTGCCTTTGAATGCTTTAGAGCTCTGGTTAAAGGAAACCTCTCAAAGGCACCGCATGGCTGTTTGAGTTTGTGTCTGACAGAGAGATGGCAGAAAGGTATAGAGAGAGACGGGAAGAGTACATTTTACTATCACACAAGCCTTTTGTGTGCATGTCATGATGCGCCTATGTTTGTCTGTTTGGTGCGCTCATACAATGATGTAAACGCCAATCATCCGTGCGGGTATTTCCAGGTCAGATGACAGTCTCTGACATCATTCCCTGCTAACATTACAAAGTTATTGATTGAGATCTCTTCTGGCTCTGTTAAGAGGGGAGCCAAAGGTGTACGCTGCACACTGAAATAGTGTTAAATACTTAATAGCTCTTTAGCGTTTCACTCCCTCGGCTTCAATCCGTGCTGATTCAATAACCAGAAGTAGTCCCTTCCTCATTACGCAGTAAAGAAACCCCAGTATGCGGTCTGTCTCCCCTAGTTGTTTTTTAATGACTGCCGTGGAAGGTAACCAATAGCACCAAAGGAAAAACCGATAAAGGAGAAATGTATTATCGCTGAGTCATCTGCCAGGGTGAAACATGCATTGCTGAATCCTTTCCCAAGGGGAAGTGTAATGATTTCTGTAGGCGCACAGAATAAACCTGCCCAGCCCAAATATAAATAACAGCCATTAAAGCTTATCCCAGTGAGGAATGCTTTTATGAGAAACCTGAACAATATACAGCACATATACAGGTTATTAGATTTCTCTTGGGGGTGAAATATAGTGACAGGCTAGACTCAATATATATACAGACTGTTCACAACCGCAGCCAGAGGAGAAAATCTGCGCCGACTGTCACAACTTAATGCATATTTGTTTAACTATCAACACTCTGCCTGATTTATCAATACATTTGGTGGAACGAAATATTTCAGAGCAGATTCAACAAAGCTGATAAGGGATCTTTGCAGCCTTAGCAAAGAACGCAGTGATACTTCTGGAGGACATCTTAAGCAACACGTCCTCTGATCTTTACTTTCGACCTTGGATTTAATTGGTCTCACTCATCACTTCTCCTGCAGCTGTGTCAAAGCCATTGCTGTTTACCCCAAAATAAATGCGGCACACACACATTAGACAGCTTCAATGTCACAGCTACAAGTTGGAGCCTCAAAGCAGTGGAATGCAAGTTTACACCATTTCGAGACATTCTTCATCGTGCCTCTGATGAGTTAGTGAAATATACATTTTGCATTTACAGTTGGATCCTGCAATTAAACCCGAGATTGGATGTCTCTCCAAAGGCAGATACATGGGAATCACTCTAGAAACAGAAATGAATAGCTACCCAAAAATTAGCTACTGGGATTTATTTACCTTGTTATTGTCAACTCTGGTTGACACAAGCCACCTACATTTGTTTGCTTTTCAAACATTTCCATACTATGTAAAGCCAAGTTGGATATATAGAAGCTTTGGGAAAAACACATCCATCAGCTGATCAGAGTCACGGCTTGGACGTTGGTTTCATAAGCTGGAAAATGGCAAATATATTCCCTCCGTGTGACGTGAACACAGCATTAATAGGCTTGCCAGCATTGTTATTATGAGACTGTTTTGTGGATTTCCAGCAGCCTAAATAAGTCTCCAACAGATCATAAAAGTTCAACAGCAACGCACATTTATCCAGGCACACCACTGAACTCCAAGTAACTTCATACATATACATCCATCATCCAAAGGGTAAAGGCAAGAATTATCTGAAAGATTACCAGATGTACTGACAGGGCACTTATCTGCCACATCTGACACACATCTGAATCTGCTTTCCCAGACTGAGGCGTCACAACAGCTTAAGTTAAAAGATGATATTGCAAACAGAAACGCACATACAGTGTTTTCCCTCACTGTAAAACACAATCCCAAATTGCTCTGGGTAAAGACATATTTTATGCTAAACGTGCAGTGCCTGATTTTTTTGGCCCCCTAGGTACAGCAGAAACAAGCATTGAACACATCGCAGACATATTATCACCTTTTAAGTGATAGCAAACTTGTGAGCGAACAACATTTGCACCTCAAGCAGATACAGAGCATCATTAGCATTCATTCAGAGTCGTGTTTGTGTCCACGTGAAGAATGTAAAGTCCAATAATGACTCTCTTTTTAGCTCTGCTCTGGTCTCCTGAGGGAAATATCTGGCTGTTTAGCTGCTAAATGTTCAACTACAGGCATGCAGCATACTGAGGGTTTTCAGGGCTTTTTTGCTGAATGAGAGCAGTGAGGGTGAATCCAAACAGCAAACCTGCAGACTGTGAACAATACGGTGAAAGATGCTCCAACACTCCATAGAGCGGAGGGAGACTGAGGAGTCAGGCGATAATAATCACTGGGTTTGTCTGGCAGCTAGCTACACACATCCACATCATCGTCATTTGATCCATCGTTAATGTAAAAGTATGATTTATAGCAGCTTCCAAGCCAAGTTTGATTCTTCAGAGCTTTGGGAAAAACACATCCCAGTGCCCAATGCCCAAGTCAGAGTCAGAGCTACGACTTCGGCATTCATTTTAAAAGATGCAAATTTGCAAATAAGTTCCTTCTGTGTGCCGTGAAGACAGCGTTTTTGCAATTAATTCAGGCCTGCGTGTTCACTGGATGGCCACAAAGTTCAGCAGTGGCAGGGGGTTAACATTCGGTCACTTAGCAGTGCTGGGGATGTGAACTATTATGATATCGTTAAGCCTGTTTCATCAGAACCACCACTGCTCTCCAACTAAACAACATCACACATATATAATCTTCGCAGTGATGGTAAGAATTATCGTAGACATCAACAGGAATACTGACAAGGCATGTTTCTGCCACATCTGACATACATCTGAATCTGGTTTCCCCCGAACGAGGTGGAGGCGTCACTACAGATGAAGTAGGAAGGAGATGATAGGACGCAGTGGAAGGAGACAAAACTCATGCATGCGCCCTCACAAGGGAAAAATTCTACTACGAGCTACAGGTGAAGAAGTATTTCATATTAATGTTATCGGACAGGATATGCCAAAAGGGAGCTGGAATTGCTAATTCATGGACTTCTAATAGATTCTGAATCCTTCACACTGCCAGAGGGTGAGCACAAATCAATAAAAAAAAGATCCATATCCACACTGCATTTCTCTCCTATCATTTTCTCCCTCCTCTCGTCGACACTTATTTTCCATCTGCATAAACCTTCAAACTCTGACTGGCTGACACTTTTTGAAATGTTCAGGATTAGTTTTTTAATTGAGTTGGAGGATACTGTTTAAATGCATGCAGCATCTGTCACGCCACCTGTTGGAGGCTTTGCTGCCATGAACGGTGTATTATTTTTCATGTTTCTGTCGGAGCATGTTCACCGCCTGCCGTCCTGTCAGCACTGCTCCATTCTTTCTGTCATCAGTGTCATCAGTTGTTCCTGTGATGCTGTTGGTGCAACAGCGTTACAGGAGCGTGTGTGTGTGTGTGTGTAAGCTTGTATGTGAGGGAGAAAAATGTATTTAATCATGTGTGTGTGGCTTAGACATGAAGGCACAGTAACATTAAAGCATCAGCTGTCTTTCACAAAGTTCACAAAAGGAAGAGAGACAATGTTTTTCCAGCAGCGGTTAAGTGAGTGCAGCCATTTTTAAATGCCTCCTTTAATTGCTGTCTTGTGGTTTTGCACTGGGGGGGAGGTGAGCGGTCTTCCAGACATACTGATACACGCCAAGGGCCTGTACCTGTCAGCACTAGAGGGGTGTGTGACATGCATGCCATGCCGTTCGTGAGAGCGTGGGGATGAGCTGTTCACTGTGATCCTGCACCGTGACAGCGTGGTCGTCCTCGACAATGGGCTCACTCATTAGTTCAACCCACCCACCTGCTTTTCAATAGGACCCTCATTTTCCTGCTTTGTCCTTCTAAATTACAGAGGACTGTCAGCTGTCCATGTGTCGTGCGTGAGTGAGAGGCAGTAGAAGTATTGGGAAATGGATAATGGACAGGTAGGGTGTTGTGGGCGTTTGAAGCTACGGGCTAAGTAATGTAACTTCAGATGTGGTTGCTGAATAATAAAGCAAACCCAGTGTCAGTGTGTGTCCCAGTCACGGGCAGTGAGGCCTTCCAGATTTGAATGCTTATCTAACTAAGTTTTGTGTATTATTATTCAGTTCAAATGTTTGATTATGAGAAAACAGCTGCATGATTGTGCACACAGATGTGAATCCCATATCTGCTTTTTTACTTGAATGAGTTTTACTTCTATTGCTACATTTAATTAAAAATAGAGTTAGTTAAATTGCAGAAACCAGCAGGAGCAACTACCATAACTGTGGTGGGTCAAAGCTAAACCAGGGAGCTGTTCATGTGTCTTCTAATTAAGTTTTGCTAATTTGTGGCTGTATTAAAAACTTTTTACGTTCACCTGAGCGTTCATGTGTCTTGCACTGCTTAATGCTTTAGCTTTGTCTCCGCATTCCCAGAACTAAGCAATTAGTTTGGTACAAGTTTATCATCATCAGTGGCTCATCTGAATGCATATGTGTACTTGCAATTTCTTCTGTCTCTAATTGAGTATACCTTTGTGTCCACTGGGCTCACCGTGAGCTCTTTAATGTCCGTCTTTCACTCTGCTTCACTTTGATAATGTCCTTCCCGACATCAGAAGTGGCCACAGTTAAAAGACAGCGTGCCGGCCCTCTTGGATGAACACTCGGTCATTAAAATAGGTGAAAACAAGGTCAGTCCACACCTCCATCTGCCCGTGCACAAAGAGGAACAGACAATTATAGCTTTCAAGGGTCATTTGCTGTTAGTCACGGGCGCAGCAGCTCTGCCTTTTGATCAGCCGAGAAGGCTGGAGTTAGTGATGCTCTGTACACCGCCTTTTTAGGCCACAGCAGATTAAACAGGTTAGACACCCGGAGCCGAAATGGGTCATCACGCATTTCCTTTGACCCACCAGTCAGATGAAGAAACTCATCCTCAGTTTGATACTGCTGAGAGGAGCCAGATGGAAAAAACGGCCTTCAAAACTTCAGAGATTTATGTGGAGGTCATTTGTTTATCAGTGCACACCGACCATCCTGTTTCTATCTCACAAACGATACTCTGCATATTACACAACCCACAAGTTAACACCTAAGCTGTAATCACATACTGTACAAAGCCGAGGAGTTATGCCTGCACACCTTATGCGAGCCTCATGTTTGAAATGCAACACTACATCTGGCGCTCAGATCGCCGTGCGTCACCTTTAGCAGTGGAGTGCATTACATCAACCAAACAAAAGACTAATAACAGGGCAGCAAGGAAAACAGACTCTTGCGTCCTCCCAGTGATTAATGTTAAATTAAAAGCTGTATCCACCAGTTCAGGATGGGAACGAGCAGGCACAGGAATCCCTACCTTTCATTTGGATGCTCAACAACATCATAATGCCACTAAAGGTTAGGCAGCCAATGCTGAACAGATAGCTTGCATATTGTTTGTATTGCAAAGTGGGATGATGCGATGCTCTGTGTGTAAGCAAATGGCTTTCACTGTAATGTCTCTCTCTTTCACACTCTCTCTCATGGAATAAGGATGCACAGAGACCGTGTGCAGATTACTTGGAAAACTGAACTGACAAATGATGATGGACTTCTAATACAGCTGCATGTCAGGGGCTTTCACACAGCCACAAGGTGTTCAACAGCTATTCTGAAATTGTTAAAAAGTCTATCACCATGCGAGCAGCACAGTGAGGCTTAACATAAAAATGATTCAAATCAAA
>JBBMOE010000003.1:4245554-4390806 GCA_037975065.1 Chaetodon trifasciatus
ACACACACACACACACACACACACACACACACACACACACACACACACACACACACTGGCAAACACATACACAGTTATATCCATAACTCCAGCAGTTGGGGCATGAGTTAAAAGGATTTGGTCTCATTAAAAGATTTTAGGGGATATAGAGGAAGAGGGATCAGACTTTATTTGATAGCCTGGGGCTGGGGAGTACTTCAATCACAGAACAATTGCTTTAAAATCACAGCCTCTCTCTGTACGAGCTTTCCCCTCCTCTCAGCCGAACTGCTGAGGCTCCATGTTTGTTTGTTGTTCACACTGCTATATGTGATTGATGTAGCAGCGTTGTGCTGTGAGGCAATAATCAAATGTTATTTCTCTTCAATGGAAAACACATTTCAAAGCTCTGTAGCAGGGAAACTGGTATTTTAAATGCATTTACACATCAGTGAGCGAGCAACAGTTGCACTCCACAACAATGACGGACGCACTTCGCCTTGCAGATCCAAGCAGATTCCAGTTTATTCATATTTTTTGGCTTCTTAACACGATAACTGGAAATTATTCAGTAGCTTTTGTTTGGCTCTGTAATACTTAGACATGATACATAAGTCACTGGAACCTACAATCACATAAATGGGTCAATGATCCATACTGGGATTAATGTTTTTTTGTTAATAAAGAGTATGCAAGAAGCACTGTCCCGATTAATTGACCTAATCGATTACGTCGATTACATAAATACGTCGACGCGTACAACATACTGTCGATTACGCAATTTATGCAAACACGCTTTACGTTCAAAAACCAAATGGCGGAGTCTCGACGTTCTAACGTCTGGGATGGAGAAGAAGGCAGAAATGATACCACTTAACAGCAAAAAAAAAAAAAAAAAAATGGTCAAAGAAGTCAAAAGTATGGACGTATTTTAAAGAGAGGACAAATGACCTGGTGGTCTGCAGCATTTGCAAAGCACCTGAAGCCGCGACATCCAGGTGAGCTGCTGGAGGACGACAGACAGCAAAAGGCTGGAGAATCGTACGTCCAACTAACTAACTAACTAACTAACTAACTAACTAACTAACTAACTAACTAACGCCAATTTACGGTAACATGGTAGCATGAATGAGTTGGTTTTGTAACGTTCATGGTAATGTGCGTTAACTAGGGATGCACATGGTTAACCGTTTAACCGTTAACCGATAACAGTAACTCTAACCGATTAATACTAACGGTCAATTTTGTTTTTAAGCTACGTAATTCAATCAACTCATGGGGGTAAAACGCGACTTGCAAGTACTAAGTTCGTGGCTATTACAACGGACTGCTGGACCGCGCTCACAACAGAGAGCTACGTGACAATTACATGTCACTATATCGATGAGTACTGGAAAGTTAATTCTGCCGTCCTGTTAACGCAGTGCATGCCAAGTAGACACACAGCTGATAACCTCACAGCTAAACTGGTTGATGCAGTGGAGACGTGGGGACTTAGTGGGAAAGTGTCCGCATGCGTCCACGACAACGCGCGCAACATCGTGGCAGCCAACTCTCCCGGACGGGTCAGCTGGGACTCGATCCCCTGTTTTGCACATACACTGCAGCTGGCGGTAAATGACGGATTTAATGTGTTTGTGCATCGTGTGTGCATCGTCGGAATGACGGCATGTCGGAATGGCAGCATGGAAGGGCATTTAAATCTTATCGGTTAACGGTTATTAATCGTTAAAGGGCGTCGGTTAACGGTCATAAAAAAAATCCAAAATGTGCATCCCTAGCGTTAACATAACGTTACCAGACTGTTGTTTCAATTTAACCCATTAACAGTATTTCAGCTCCGCTACATTATGTACGTTTCACTCTAGTCAAATTGCGTAGGTACTTTTACTGGTTCTGCTGCTTTATGTATCCATAGATATAAACACGTGTTATCTATTTTTTTATCTACTCTCTGTAGAGACCCCGGACGCAGCACAGTATGCCAGATCCTATTTAACTGGGGGTGAGGGTGATGTCCTGCCCCCACTGCTTAAAAAAAATCCAAGAGGAAACCCTGGTCTGCTTAGTATAGTCCGTGACTGTACTAATATATAAAATGTGCCTTTTCAAAATCGTTGTCCTAATATTTCAATGTGCATTCTGCTTTATGTGTCTATTTTTCAGGTTAAGGCGAACTGATGTGGCACAGTTTTTCCCCTCCAAAAAAAAAAAAAGATTTTGAAGAGGGATGCACACCAGAAAGAGCATCTGTGCTCACACAAAGTATCCTTAAGATGAACATAAACAAAGGTTTTTTTTGCTTTTCAATACTTGAAACTTTGCTGGGTTTGCAAATATAAATGAACAAAAAAAAGAATTTAAATAAGAAAAGTGTTTAGAAGTGCTCTTGTAATTTAATAATCATCAAACCAAAAATATAATCGCTCGATTAGGAAAAAATCGATTAATCGAAGAAATACTCGATATATTAATCGAAAGAAAAATAATCATTTAGGACAGCCCTATATGCAAGCAAGAATTATAAGAATTTACAAAAATCAATGAAGCTGATGAGGTTAAATTTCTTGTCTTTGTATTGTTTTCAATTGAAGATTAGCAAATTATCACATTTTGTTATTCTGTGATGCATTTATGTTTTACACAGTGTCACAGCTTTTTTGCAATTGCACTAAATTGTGACTAATTATTTTTAAGTTATTAATTAAGCTATAATTAGTGTAGCCTTGAATGTTTGGGTAATGATAAAAAACATATATTTTTAAAGTATATGAGGTAAATAAAGTGCATGGGGGGAAAAGAAAATTGTATTGAAAAAACAAATGGTTTCGGCACCGGTTTAACAGTATTATGATGAATTACAGTGATTAAAACACCCAGAGACTGTTTTGATGAACGCTGTGAAGGTGAAAGCAAACTTGTGCAGTGAGGTATACCTCACAGTGAATGCTTTAGTGTAATGGATTAATGATCTTGGGTGGGAAGCAGTGCTAAAAACACACAAGCACACAATGTTCCTTTTCTTTTTCAATGTGTGAGGCCAGTTCTGTACATGCCTGAAGCAATTTGATTGAAAACTTTGTCTTTAATCGAAGTACAATGTTGTGATACGGGGCTGTGAATCAGACGCTGGCAAATATTACCCTGCAACGGTGGAGAAAAGAAAGGGAACGAGGGAGGAAGCCGAACGTACAGTACAATGCTTGGCTTTATTTCCAAACAAGTAAGATGCCAAAATAAACAGTCGACCTGAGAGTTTGGCTTCAGAAGTGGATTAACAGCTCACAGGATATTAGTGATGCTGGAATGACCCAAGAACAGTGAGAACCCTTCTCAGTGTCCTTGCAGACAAACAGTGGGTGTCTCTCTGGGAAATTAGCCAGTGGCCGTTAGCTTCAGTAAAACCAAGAGAGAACAAGAGATGTAGGTGTTGGATCTGTCTTGAATAATTCGCTATAAAAAAAATCTCCTGGTCAGAAATGTGTAAAGTGAGATTAGGTCAGGATGGCCAGCCTCTGCAGGGTCCTGTCAGCTTTGATATGTTCGCCTGTTTATATGTTGTATTTTGGAGCAATTGCAAAACCTAAAAGAGGTAAGCGGAGAACACTGTGACATGATACACTGCCCGACGTCAAATTTTGGGGGTTTTTTTTGTATTTTTCTGCCTTTCCTTCCCAGATTGAAACATTCAGAAGTTCCCATTTCCAGTTGTTGGTTGAAAGCTACACTTTTTATCGTTTCACCAGCTGGGAGACTGGACTGCACGTGGAAACCGAGTCCGAAGAGCAAAAGTTAAAGCTATGGAGGGATAATCTTCATCAGCATGGACTGTTGGTTGTTTTTGGTTACACCCAATGATACAGTGTTCTCCTTTCAGCCTAAGCATGTGTTATTTTAGCTGTTTCATGTTCAGGAAAACGTGAACATCTTTCTTTTGATCCCATCTGAACAAAAGACCAATGCTGCTGTTTTTCTGGAAATGTTGCTGCTGACTGCTGCTCAGGAGGGTTATGCATTAAAGACAGGGTTGGTGATTTCCTTTCTCCTCATGTCCTTGAGCAAGACAGTGAAGCCTAAACTGTCCCTGATGGCCAGCCAGGTGCCTTGCACAGGCAGAACAGTGCTGTCGTCTGTGCTGCATCTTATTATGTTTCGTAGGCTCTGTAGCTAAATGGAATTCAGGCCAGACAGTCAAAATTTAAATAATTAATTTAAAATATGATAACAATAACTTATTTCACCGGTCAAACTGTTAAACGCAAGAACAAAAAGAAGAGTTACCACTGTAGACGGCAGAGGTCTACTTTAAAACAACAGCTTGATTTTTCCACCAGCAAAAAGCCATCAGCCTCCTCTTTAAGGAAGGTGGCCTTGTGGGTAACCTGAAGCCTGATATGTGACGTAGACCCGCAGGTTTGTTATCAGAAGTGAGTTTATTCTCTGCTAGCGTAACACATAAACTCACTATCAGTCATTTCTGAGTGAGAGGACTGAGAGAGGAAGTGAACCAGAACCATTTACATAGTTTGCTCCATTATCAGTAGTCAGTGGATCCTGTTGGACAGGACCTGAATGCACCACTGGCACCACAAACAGGTGTAAAAAGGGACAGTGAGGGAAAAGCCTCTCCATGCCTCTCACCACACTCACACAGACCCCTGACACACCACGAACCCCTGAGCCCGTATGAATTTTAATCACAGAAGCGTAAAGCAGTGAAGTGCAAATTCAGACACAGTGCCACAGTTATCAGGCTAGCGGCAATTTAAGGGGCCCAATTAGTCGCAGGAAGAGCAGCGGATGAGTCCGCTGTTAGGCCTTGTTTTTGCTGACGAGAGGCGTGCGACAAAGGTCAGAGAGCTTGCTATACACCCATTTTGGTTAATTAATCTGACTGATTTAAAATGTGTGACACTGTGTTTCGCCACTGGTCGCTGTTGCTTACATTTATCTTATAAAAGTACAAGTAATTAATTTTAATGGCAATGAGCTAAGACCCTAAATGCATGCATTTACCACAAGAAGGCCTGAAACACTTTAGGGATGGAAACCCTCCCTGCATGACTCATGCATACGCTTAACTTAGTGACATTTAATGAGGGAGCAGCGTTTAACACTCATGGGATGCCCTTAAAATACCACAAATGAGACTTTGATGTACAAAGTTAAAGGCTATTAAAGTTTCCTAACACATGGATTCTCATTTAATAACAAGTGGACACACACTTGGCCATAGGGGACTTACCTCTGGCTGTTTTGGGCTTCATTAAAAGACCAGTTCACCCAAATTACAAACAATATATTATGCTATTTGGCTGAAATGTATTATCATGAGCCCGATGGGTAACTGTGTAATTTGTGTCAAATGTGGTCAACTCCTATCAGCTGAGACAACTCAGCAATGCACCAGCACCAGGACGTGGTAATCCCGAGAGTATATGCTAGAAAGCAGAGATGAGCTGTGCTGTCTGGAGCACAAAGGGGCATCTGCGTTTCATTATACCAAGAGAAGGTATGGAAATCCAATAGCACTTGTGCCTCTCGGGGCGTGTGAGTGCGCCTGCATGCACATCCACACCTGGCACACATTACATATTTCTGCTGTTTGCGCTTGTTAAGAAAAACAGCAAACAGACAGTTGTGCGCCAGAGCGGAAGAGCGTGTTCGTGTGTGCATTCCTGCGTCCTTATTAATGGCTGCTTTTTTTTCCTCTTTATCCAGGGCAGAGGTATGCAGCGCAATGGTGCAATGAAAACCAAATGTATTCATGAAGGACATAATAATCATACGGTGGAAAGGAGAGGAGGTGGGAAATGGGAACTACTCCTGAATGGTGATGGGCTGCTGCGTGTCCTTGGTGCCACCGCGGCTCAGAGGTGGATACACAGATGGATGCGCTCACTCTGAAGGGGGTGACTGACAGCTCCTGTATCTGTCCATGTTTAATTTACACGCCGGGCTGTCCGCGCTGATAACCTCAGTGATATAGCTGCCGCCGTGGCGACAGAGAGGAGGGGAGAAGTGTTTAATTGTGATTCATCTGATGGCCACTCATCAACATTGCAGCTATAAGAGAACAGGCCGGCTGGGGGCTGATGATGGATCATGGGTAATGAGAGTGTGAGAAGTTCACATGTCATACAAGTCATCAGCCCCTATTCTACCTCCCTTGGGTTGGTGAATCACCTCCTCTTGTGTTGAGGGAGAGGGGAAAGCAGCGGAGGAAAGACCTTCCTGTTTAATTTGTGTGTGAGTGTCGCCTGCTATCTATCAGCTGGTGGAAACGTCTTCCCGAGAGCGGAGTCAGAACGTCAGATGGAGCTCAGGAACAACACAAGAGTGACTCACTGCAACGGGGGCGTCATGTCTGGGAATATCCTCAGTCATGACCTTTCACTCCTCGAAGATATTTACCCCAAACTTTTCAAAATGACACCTGATTGTGACCTAACTGTTATCCACACGTACACAGACGACATGGAAGACATGTTCTCGTGGAGATGGAGGGAGATGGGGGAGGGCGCATGATAAATCATGTCAGGAGCACACGAGGATGAGAGCGCGGTGCCATCGATCACCTCTGCTGTGTCATAGCGGCGCATTTAATGAGAAAATCTGGACAGACAAGGGGTGGAGACAGCAGTCTGTCACTGTGGGCGGCTGTCAATCTCTTTCAAATTCAAGCACTTAGCAGACGCTCTTATCCTCAGAAATTTTGTACCATGCAGAAAGATCTGAAATAGCCCGGCCAAATGCTTTTGCATGTTTAATCAAAGCAGATACAGTATACAGTGTCATCATAAAACAAGAGGGGACGGCCATGTAACTCTGCTAGTGCATTTGGTTGCAGAACATTAAAGGATCCTTTTTTATTACAACTTTATTTTTCATTGCTTTGGCCTTGCTTTGATTTCAGAAACACTGTTATAATGAAGTATGACAGGAGAAGAAAGGCAGTCAGAAAATCAGACAAAGCAGTTCAGCCGGATGATATAAACGACTTTATCAGGAGTTAAACTACTGTAAGCATGCTGTCAAAGTTAAACCAGGACAGTTTCAAGAGAGCATTTTTTTTCCAAATGCGTTCAGCAGAGCAGAGGATTTGTTTAAAACATGTACGAGCGCCGCAGTTTTGTGCCACACTGGGCTCATTTCTTGTGATGGCGACACATTCCCAGAGGTGAGCAATTAACTTGGTGTGCACAATGTTATCACAACCAGTCAGAACAATGGTCCGGCGTATGAAAGGAAACATCGAAGCTGTAACAAAGCGGAATTATCCCTTAAAGAATAAGGCTGGTAATATTCTATATCTTTTGTTTCATGGCAAAAATCCCATGAAAGGACTGAAAACAACACTATATCAGCCCATCCCTCAATACTCTCCAATTCCCCTGCATTCACCACAAGCCCACTGGTTCCTACTGAGGACGAGAATCTTTAAAAACTCATCACGAATTAACACTTTCATTTTTAAAAAAAGGTTAAATGATTTCACAAAACTTACTCAAACAGGAGTAAATAGTGTATTTGTTGAGATGGACAGATGTGGTGCTCTTCTGAGCAGACAGGAATAAACCATCCAGAGACACAGACAATACTTGTTAGTAGGATTATTCCATTACTTCAGTTTTGGTTTTTTAATAGTTGGAAAAAATGTGAAATATTACCACATTCATCCTTTATTGAAGTCAGGTGCTATTCAGCTTTATTGCAGTGATGAGCTGTATACAGGGTTTTACTGTAATAGCTAACATTACTGCAGTTTGCATTAAAATGAGAGTAATTTTGCATCTGTGACGGCCTTTTTGTGTCCATAGACTGCTTCTGTCACTCCAAATTGGGGTAAATTATTTTAATGAGGATGAAAGGGGAGTGCGGTTTGGCTTTGTTAGACTCCTTTTAAGCCAAGCGGCCATTACTGTTGAGGGGAATACAAAAAGCTTCGAGACCAATGGCCAAGAGGACGTGATGTAGTTCAAGCTCTGCTGCCTCAGGGGAGTCTGTATTGGAGTGGTTTTATTAAAAGGGAGGGAGGATAAAGAGAGTAACATATAATGTAGAGCAGTTTTGACAATCTTATGTGGTTCAGGTAATAGGATCCTGCACACCTGTGTCTGTTGTGCAAGTGGAAAATTAGTTTTGGGGGAGTCATTATAACAAGAGCTGCTCTGTGTTTTTGCCTTCATACATGACAGAGATGACATACGAAAGGGGAGCGGTAATTGCATTTTTTTTCTGCCCCCTTCTCTCCTCCAGTTCATATTACAGGAGAAATATGAGAGGGCTGCTGCTCTCGTGAAGGGTCGTCTGTGGCAGCTTTGACAGCCAATTTAGTCCTGCAGAAACAGACCTCTCCCTCCAGCAACTGGGTGTTCAAGCTGTCACACATGCACCCTCGCAGAAAAGACCCCTCTCGTCTTTGTTGACCCCATCGCCCGTCCTTTTCCATCTGCCGTAGTCTTGTCTTGATTACAGTCAATTCAGATTTGTCGCTATAAACCTGCTTCACACTAAAGCGGGGATTGCTTTTTTCTTCTGAACCACAGTTTCTGCACTTGGCTCCCCGCTGGAGTGAAAGAAAAAAAAAAAAACTATATTGGATTTATGAAGACAAAAAAATCTCTGGACTGATCACTGTGGATGAAGATGAATGGTTTCATATTTTGGAATTTGCTGTTTTTTTTAGGGGGTAGTGGAGCCTTTCTTACACTGCTGAAACTGCTGAAGTGCAACAAATATGGGAAAGGTCTTAAACTTTGAAGCACAGTTTGGCTATCTGCCTTGTTTTGTTGAGAAAGGGCGATATAAAACTTCTACTCTGACTCTCCGATGAGTTACTTTCTCTTGGCGCTGTTAGTGTACAGATTTTCAATTTCAATCCCCGTGAAGAATCTTAAAGGAATACTTCTGCAGGGTAAATATGCATATTAGATCTTTTGTCTCAAAGTTAGAAAGAGAAGATTGATGGCACTCTCATGACTGCGCATCAACTGTGGGAGCTAGAGCCAAGAGTCGACTAGCCTAGCTTAGCATAAAACTGGAATCAGGGGAAAAACAGCTAGCCTGGCTCACTCCAATGTCAAAAACACTGTAAAAGCACTTCTAAAGCTTAGCAATTAGGACATTGTACCTTGTTTACTTACTAAGGTTGAGCACACATTAACTAAAAATACAGCGTTATTAATTACATTTCATTAGTGAGCTTTAGAGGTGCAGGCAGGCCTTGTTAGCTTTGAAGTTACCCAGGCTATTGTAGTCTCTAGTCTCAACCCCAGCTGTGAGAGTGGCGCCAATCTTTTCATCAAACAAGCAAGGGAGAATAAGTGCATTTCCCAAAATATGGAACGCCTCCTTCCAAAGCTGAGACGTGTCTTGTCAGTGCTGTTATCCTGCACATCCTTTCTATCACAGCATTGCCCTTCTGGAGAGGTTGCGTAAATGTATGAGGGATGACATGGAGACACTTTGCCTCAGCTGGGTACAATGATGCATTAGAAGTATAAGTCACTGATTTAGAGATAAATCCATTTCATTTGCAGAGCCCTGGCGACGAGATGAGATATGGTCATAAGTTTATCGCGCCGCTTCGTGGCGGAGTGTTTGTGCCCACTTCAGCTGCTGTAAATCAACAAGGAGGTTAGAAAAATCACAGCACAGCATCAGATAGCTTCCAGTCCTTGGCTAACCTTCACGCTTAGTGTGTGTGTTTGTGTGTGTGCTTGGCAGAGAGGGTCTTTGTCTTCTATGCGTAAACATTAATGTGCACAGTGGGAAATTAATATGAAGCTTTTGATATTTCACTGTCAGGCTCAGTCTAACCCCAAACAAGCGAGGCATCATCACCAACGCTCTCCTCTGCAGGTGTACGTGATGTAATACATTAATTAACTGCAACACACACCCAGTGCTACGGGTCAAAGGTCAATGAAAGCACAAAGCACCCTGCTCTCAAAGGCACCACTTACTCACTTAGCCTTTTCAAAGCTGGTACGTGACTGCAGCTGCGTGCTTATGTGCTAATCAGCACACATTGCCAACACACGTACATACACTGACTGATACTGGCACAGACACACACACAGACACACACACACACAAATACAAACTCCTGCAGTATACCTGGGTTGGGCTTGTCTCTTAAAGGATGCCTTTGTTTTTTGTTGAAAAGAAACACAAATCCATGCCACACGTGAACATGAATAGCAGCATTAAAGCTATGCATGATCTTAACAAACACTCAGCACAATACACGGGCTGCATTTAAATCCACACCGAAACAAGTTTGAGGTCAGGAGTCAATACGCAGTGAGCAAGATTTGGTCTGTATAACACCATTGCACTAAGCTCACCGGAGCTCTGCTGAGCTGCAACTGATCATGTAAACCCTGCGCTTGAGAACAGAGCACGAGGGCTTTACTCTATACCAAATAGCACAACAGCTTTCAGTGCTTTACTGTAATGCAGTTTTTTCTTCTATAACTTTGCAACAACACACCCAGGCTATTGTAGAAAACATAAAAGGCTTTCTTGTTTATCCTGCAGGCAGATGGATCTCAGGAGAAGTTACAGTACAAACTGGACTGTGCACAGGCTTTCTCTAACCCCTGCAGTACTTTCCATGTTCGGAAAGGCTGACAGGAAAGTCAAACCTGTCGGGCTGGCACACAGATGGCGACTGCAGCCCAGGGCTCCCTCTCTGCCCTGAGCAGGAATGTACCTGCACCATGCCTGAACAGCTTGAACATAAAGGCCTGCTGCTGATCTCTATCGATATCTGACACATGAGTCAATGGAAGTGTCAACATGAAGAATACTGTAAAGACCAACAGTCAGTTTTAAAGTCACAGCTAACGCCGATGTTAGTTTCATGCTAAACTTGCCACTTTGTTTAGCTGAAGATCACTGAAGTTGAAAATAATCAGAACATTGACACAGAGCGTGAAGTCTCACCTTGTGAGAAACACTAACTATAGTGACAGAAAGAAACCTCCATTAAAGCAGTCCACTAATAATGCATTGCACTTCTATAACACTGTAGCACTCATGATGGAAAGTTAAAAAAAGGATCAAAATCGATGATGCAGGACCAGATATATTGATAATTCCTTGTCAAAAACCTGTCGCCTACATCACCCGTAATGCAACTTGACCAGTCAGATATTCAGGTGTGTTATGCTAACAGCAGCTAATGTGGCCTTAAGCAGGTTGGTAACATTCTTTCTAAATTCCCACGCCCAGATTTGGTGAACTTTAAAACTTGCAGTCTTCAGCACCAACCGACACATCGAAACCACCGCAGCCGAAGCATCAACAAACATCTCTGGAAAACTTCCTCATCCTCAACACCTGAACGGTTTTGGTTACAAGCAGCCTCGCGGCGCCAGCGGCAAAATCCCATCTCAGGGGAACGCAGCGTAAAATCCCACTTGTTCAAAATCACTCCCTATTGACGATACAGTGTGCTATATAGATTCATCCACTATACTGTGCGCTCAAAAACTTGAAATGCAATGAAATGAAAACATGGCATATATGCTACTTTCTGCTAACCATCCCACATCCATTTGTAAATGCGATTCTTCCGCTGTCAGTGATTGTGACACAAATTGATGATAATAATTGTCTGAAATCTCAATGTACTGCTCACGATTGAGTAAACTATATATAGAGAAGAAATAACAGCACAGTGCAAATACAGTTGAAAAGATGTTTACTTTTTCGCTTTAAAAAGTGTCTTGATTGTACAAAACATTTTCAATCAAGCAAGCAACGTTTTTTCCATGTTTCAATTTACCGTCGCACTTAGGAACGAAACAAGTTCTGCCTAATTTGGAGTAGTTTCTCAGCAGGATGTGTGGCACAGAACAAAAGCTGAAACAACCAGAGCAACCAGGTCATTGGAGTGTGCAACAGAATTTGAATAAACAAGCGGTGAGTTGTTAAATACTTCACATGTATTTAATCAGGACGGGACAATAGAACATACTGTTGCACCCTACCACAAGCAGTCGCCCTGCAACCTCTCGAACGCCACACAAAAGAAAGACGTGATTATAAAAGGCAAGGTAGAGCGGATAATTAGTGAGCGCTCGGCAGAAACAGGTTTTGTTATTGTCAGAGCTTGAATGTTTATTATCTGCTGTGAAGTAAAGTAACCTGTCAGTATGATTGCTCAAAGTCATGCTGGCTCAGGCACAAACAAATGTCATTGTTTGGAGAAATCGCATAAATTCGGAGGCACAAGCAGAAGCCACATATTCAAATTAGCTCCATCAAACAACAATAACCACCCACACATGTCTGCACTGCAGCTACGAGGACGGACAGAGAGGGAGAGGATATGTTTTGCTTTGGGTATTTGTCAAATCTTATTTTTGAGGGGTTATAATTGCCTCTGAGAAAGAGAGCAGACCCTGTGCATTATGCTACATTCATGGGGCTTTGTTGACCAGAGGGAGGCTAAATGGACAAAATGATGCTTTTACAAACATCCCAGCGGTTTTCTGAAAACCTACAGCTGTGGCTCTCCGAGAGACAACTATCACCACAGAGCAGAGGTGCCACGGCAGTAGTTCAAGCTATTATCGACCTCCACAGCACAGCTCGGAGCGTCCATCAGTAATGGTAGAGAAGAGAGATTTATCTTTTTAATTCTACTTTTGTATTGGCTCCTGACAACTCTATTCTGCCATCTGGCCAGAGGTCGCAGACAGCACGAGAAATGATCCCCTCCTTCTCTTCTGAAGGTTGTTCCACATGCAACCGGCTGCAGTGTGGTTTCCTTTATTTATCATGGTTGTCACTGTGGTCAGCTAATAAAACAGCTCGTGCGCAGTTCACACAAGGAATGGATTTCAAAATGGGCGCTATGAAACTGCCCGAATTAAGTTCCACTGGAATAACATATATAAATTCTCCCAGTCGCTGCGTTTACAGCTTCAAGAAAGAAATCCAGTTTTCATGCTTTGAGTGCTTATTAGAAATTCAGTTCGCAATTGCTTAAAACAAGTTAACTTTGATGTGAGGTGTTACGGCTGTCGTGTTTCCTCTATATGCCAGAAGCTAGTCAAACACATTTATTTGGAAAACGCGTGTACTATGAACCACAAGGCCTTTAATTGGTGATGTAATGCTTTTTTTACAGTCACGCTCTCTAAAACTGATCTAAGCCATGACTTCATTATCAGGATTCCAGCAATAAGGGTGGATGGTGCAGTGAGGTAATTTTCTGCAATATGGCTTTTATTTGCAGCTGAATTATTAACAGTACGCTGTCAACCACTCCCAATGAGACTGTCGCATTTGTATAAGAGAGAGAAGCAAATACTGTGGAGTTTAAAATGATGGGTCAGCTCATGATGTCACCAGATCTGTCCGCTCTCAGCGGCTGACTCAGTCAAGCCTGCCAGTATTCGAAGCTGCATCACTAAATGAATCATACTCTGAGCTTAACTCATACTTTCAAACCTCAGAAGCTCTCATGAAATATGGATGGATGACAGTATTTTCCACATCACTCGCCACTGCCTTCGGTGTCAGGGGTACTTGTAAAATCTAGGGTCAGAGGTTGAGCTGGTTATGATAAGACCGCAGAGGGGAGTGTAATGGATTGTCATTCAAAAGGCGAGAGCACGGAGAGCTGCGAGACCCCCAGATAAGGGAGCTCAGACAACGCGGTGAGCTTCTTCAGAGCCGCCGTCCGGACGACAGCGAAGGAGTCAGCTGGTTCTGAGTGACCTTCAGGCTGGCCTGGGCTGTATTCATCTTTCTTTATCGCTTTCTTTGTCGTCTTTGTCTGAGGTTTGCATCAGTCACAGGAGCAGGCTGGGTCACCTTCTTTGTTCGACAGGTAAGATGAATAAATACATGCACAGGAGAAACCTTGTGGAGGCAACGCTTCAGGGACGTGCAGCTATTCATTTGAAATAACACATCAAATTTCACTGACTTTTATACATTCTCTGCTAAGAAAAAACACTTGCATATTATATTGTATATCATAGAAATGCATGAAGTGATCATGTGAAAACAATATGAAAGGGGTCACTCGCAGTGAATCTGCAGCTCCCCTCAGCTTTGTAGTCTGAGATCTTTGACCTGACGAGGTCAAAGGCTGTAGCAACACTTGCAGTGTGAATGATGTAACTGTGTTTTGGTTCACTCTCACCACTCTCACCGCATCGCTTTCTGCTGCAGCAGGCAGCTGTTTCCAGAGGAAAGCCTCTAAAAACGCTCAATGTACACTACCCGCTGAGCACCAAACGGCTGATAGAGAAAGTTAGTGACTACCTCATGAATATAGTGGAGAATTTAGCAGCTGAAGAGCCAGATATTTCCCTCTGGAGCTGGTGCAAAAACAGAGCCAAAATAGACAGAATATTGGACTTATGTTCATCAGGTGGCCAGAAACAGAACTCTAAATGAATGATAATGATGTTCCATATATGCAGAATGTGCAAATAAGCAACTATTTCACATCAGGTTGACCATATCAATTTAAAAGGTGATATGTAAAACGTGTTCACAGCTTGTTTCCATTGCCCACAAGAGGCCAATAAAAGCTGACGTAAACACTGTAGGAAACTCCCACATGACCTGAACACAGCATTAGCACAATGTACTGCTCAGATTTTGCTGGCTTCCAGACTTTCTGTTTGTGTCTAATCTATATTCCCATTTCAATCAGCCCTCCGTATCCATTTCCTTTCACCTAAAAAGAGGAAGGCACACCACAATGTTCCAGCTCCAAATACAGTCAGTGCTAACTGGGGTCTCACCCTCCTGACCTCCAGGGTCACGGAGAAGTGGTTGTACGTGCAGCAGCTATTTATCAGTCTCCCCTCTTGGCCTGTTGCTAAGCGCTCGCAGGCTGTTTCCATCCACCACGCTGGGACTCTTTGTTGATCAGGAAATGTAATTCATTTCAGGAGGCAGACCGTGGCACACTGTGTGGGGGAGAGGCAGCTCATTGGACCTGATGGATGGAGGGTCACGGGGACGCTGACAGGGCGGCAGCCTTGGTATATACATGAAAGAACAGATGACCCTCAAAGGCCTCACCTTGACATTCTATTAATGATTATTTCCCCTTGATTTTTAGATATTTTTTACAATTCAGGTGTGTGAGAAATTGTTGGCAACAGTTTAGCCTTTGAAAAAAGTTTTTAATATGGTTCCTAGTGAATCTATGAAACTGTCCAAGAGGAACATCAAATCAATATCAGTCTTCAAAAACACAAATTAGAGCGTTGTAGCTGTTCAGCTCTGCTGCTCAGCACGCGCACCGTGTTTACAAGAGAACACCCACTTAACTCTCTTTTTGTTCACATTTGGAGAAATGTTTCTGTGTGATGAACGAGCTCAGCGCACGAAAACGGAAATAATGAAGGAGGCACATTGAACTGGGAACACACACCACTGGCGGTGTTAATGTCTATTAAACCCTGTCTGATCTCGCTCAGTGCATTAAGCATCTTCTCTACGATGTTAAATATAAGTTAGATCAGTGATAGTGAAAACTTTAAAGCCGTAAAACTCCTGCTAACTTACGCATTAAAGTCTAAGCAACAGGTGTTTCAGAGTATATGGAGGCCCTTCATTAATTATGTCAAGTACTTAGATTTAATATCAAGTGAAAGACTAATTATTATGGACAATGCAGTTTCTGAAGTTGTGGAATATTTTTATTGTTCCTCTCAATGCTTATATTTTGCACCCATGGTAATTAATCTCCACTTTTGTTGTGTTTTTACTTTTGTTTTTCATTAACTCCTCATTTTTATTCTGTGTTTATGCAGAAATTATAAGATGTGATGTGAATGTAAAAGGTTATATTTCACAGTGTTAAAAATGTAAATAAAAATACTGTGGGGGGGGGGGGAACCTCCTGATGAAACACTTAAGATTTTAAGGCAAGTTTTCAGGTGCTTTGGATGATATTTGTGTGACTTGGTGTCCTGATATTACCTACTGCGAAAAGTGTCTCCCATTTGTCGCCCATCTTTATAGCAGCATGAAGCAGCCTGCACTTATATCATGGGGCCATTTTCAAACAAATAGCAGGTTATAAGGAGCCCCATCAACTAGGTTAGAAAAACGCTTTTGCTATCTGCTGTCTATGTTTTCATCACTTCCTGGAAAAGTTCCCACATTGGAAAAAGGCACAAAGGCTGGAGGCTATACTCTCAAAGGTCAGAACTTGGAGGAACAACAAACTGGGGCTTGTGTCACAGTATGCTGCATGCTACGCCCACATAAACACAGCAGAGACAGGAAGACGTCAGTGCTATCAGAGCTACATGTCTGCTGTATCTCAGTGTCGTTTTGACTTTAATGATGCATCACTGTTTCACATTAACTATGGTGGTTTGTCTGATCTAGCTTAAATAGCCAATTACGGTATTGAGGCAGCTTTATGGCAGTTCATTTCTCTTCAACCTGCAGCCTTGGACTGTCTAGTGAGGCATCTTTAAGTTTGTCTGTCTGCTTATATGATCACAGCACTGGAGATCGATCAAAGATAAAAATCTGTTGCCAAACTACAGCATGAAGCGTACAGGCCAACCAGGCAAGTTACGCAACTTTTAATCTAATCATCAACCTGAGCAAAGTTGTTTTAATTGCCTTCACTTAATTGCGAACCTTTAAATCTGCCTTCTCTTTCTTTCTTTTGTGGTATCTATTAGTGTGAAATAGAAAAAGGTGCTGCAGTGTTTTTGGTATTTCAAACCAAACCCATACCGCTCCTTGTATAGAGGACAGATAGATGATGCCTTTCAAGTCGAGGTAATTACATTTTTCCACACATACCATCCACTCACTAAGCATAAACGATGGAGGAAGTGACTGATGTATCTGTTGATTGGGTTCAAATCAAACAGTCTTTCATGATGCTTCTAGCTGTGCCTGGGTTCGCCGCTTGTGTCTGTGTGCATAAAATCCTGCACCTCGTTGACTTGTGTGAAACTAATAAAGTGACATTCTGTGTGGATGCTTACTTTGAAGACTCCACTATGTTCTTCTTATGAGAACTGTTTCTCTCTATCTCCATGTCACACTCTGTCTGTGGATGTGTAGAGTAAATGAAAGCGTATGACTGTATGTGCCATCTGTGAGTTTCTTGAACACTGTTCAGACAGAGCATGAAGGCTTTGTGCATCCTTCTCTGTAATCCTCGTGTCAAAAATAGGCATGCAATCTGTGCACCTTGTCAGCCATGTGCATTTTCACAAGGACAAAACTACTGACTTGCTGCCACTGGTGATTGGGCAGCACATGAGAATCTTATTATACAAATGCAATGGGGGGCAGGAGGGTGCAAGTGTATCAAGCTGGCCTTGGCCGCTGTGGCCCCACCCTTGACAGCACCCCTGGTTATACTGAATTATTGAACACATATATCAAACTAACCTGATGATGTCAGATGGGAGTGATGATGATGATGCTCCTCAGTTTGGCTCTCAGTAGTAGGTCGTTGCTTTGCAGTTCAGTGACTTCATGTCGCAGGTTGTCAGGCGCATCAGCTGGCTGGAGCCTGAGGTTCAGCTCTGAGAGGTTCCTCGTTAATGTCCATCATGAAGGTCAAAGCACACAGACACTTGCTATCACTGAGTTTCCACCTCCGGTTTTCCTTCGTCTCTGAATCAATCCGGACAAACTGCCCCTCTGGAACACTTAGCAGTTAGCAGCTAGCAGCGGAGCTAACAGCTACGCAGCAGCAACGTGGCACAAATTTTCCTTCTAAATGAGGTTTCAGCTTCTTAGCTTTTAGCTCACTCACCACAAAACATGCCTGTATAACACAGTCCCTGTCAGAATGTGGTCTTGAGAAAGCTGCTTACTGGGCATCCAAACTCCGCAGCGTATTGTCCTTGCGGCTAATCTGGATTAGCATGTTTGTAGCTGTAATGACGATGAAAGATGAATGAGCCTTTTTCATCACTGCGAGCTCGTCCTAACAAACGAATACCAAACTAACACACTGGTTTGACTCTTACTTCGACCAAAAAAAAAGAAGAAAAGAAAGAAAGGCGTTTGTCCGTTTCTCTTGGAAAGCGCGACACTCAGCGCTACTCTTGTTTTGTTGACAGACGCCATGATGGATTGACGTGATTTCAACCGCTAGGTGTGTTGCGTTCAGGGATCACTCGGAAAAAATGGGTCATCTACAATTAAGTTATTTTCTTTATCGCTGAAAAATAATTAAGGCCGAAGGTTCTCCACTTCTGCTGTAGCCAGTAGTATCAGTCCTCTCATCAAGCCCTCCAATATTTCCTACAATATTGAACTTTTGCTGTAACCATACATTAGTTAATATGTGCAAGTGAGAATTTGAGAATCAGGATCATCCAATGTCAGCATTCTCATCTGAGTATTGAGTTATTAATGTTGTGGATGGCTGTGTGATTGTACCATATCATGGTGTATGTCTTTGCATGTGCATGTAGCCACATGCATACTTGTGTTTGCCCTTGAATGTGATCTAAACTGCTTCTACCAGACTGTAACAGCTTATCGTGACCTTGCAGTCTCTTGGCAGCAGGTTGAGTAAGTGCTTCATTATGAACAACCAGCAGCAGCAGGTCCCTCAGTGGTACACACACTGTCCACCCAGGAGTCTAAATCACCTGAGCATATAGGGAAAGCATTTAAGCCGTCTTTAATAATGATTAATACACCTCCACCACAACTCAAAATAGGCCTCCAAACGCCATCATCCATCACCAGTATGAAATCCTATCCTCTATAACGCTTAAATTACATTCATTAGTGAAGCCTGCGGCACAGCGGCTGCCTGGGAGGTAGCCTGGGCTGTGGGAATTGTTCTTATATTAATCAGTTATGTGATTGGAAAATAAAACTAAATAAATTGGGAAAAATGAGAGTGGGAGCTGGTTTCACGACAAATCCAGTAAATATTGTCACTGAGCAGCAGAGCAGATACACCACACTACACCAAAGACCCACGTTTGCTGATACAAAGCTGACCCACGCAGGACGCTTTCACAGCATATCTGAAGACCCGTGATGTCGCTCGCTGTGTGGTCGGCCAGTTAATCTGTCACTGACCTTTTTATCAAGACGTCTGCGTTACGTTTTCATGTTCAAGTTTGACCTCGAGTTAATTATGGCTGTTAACAACTTGATGTGAAATCTTTCTCTTATTCACTTGCACACTCTCCCAAACACACACACACACACACACACACACACTGATCCAGCATTGATCAGCCACAAACATACCTGTGGCTATATTTTCCCTTGAAGTGGTAAATTTGATGAATACTGAACTTCAAGCAGTCAGTATACGATTAAGGGAGGAATGCCTCGTGATTACTTGTAATCATTCTCTCACTACTGTACACACACACACACACACACACACACACACACACACACACACACACACACGGAAAGACACATGAAGAAACAAGCACATGATCGTTCATCCATCCACACGTGTTTTATTAGTAGGATGCGCTGGCTCAGTTTGAGTCAAGCATTTGTAACACCTGGTGCATGATGTGGCTTTGTCTCTTGAAATCAGAGCCTGATGTGATGTGCTGCTGCTCGTGCTAAATATGCAGAGGAATTGGCACTGAAAACATCAAATCCCAGATTTTTTTGATTTCGTGTTGCTGATGGTGAAATAAAAAAGCAGAGTCGAAAAAAAATTGGCGTTAAAAGAATAGCTTGACATTCAGGAAGTACTTGTATGAGCTCTCATGCCAAGAGTTAGAAGAGATGATTTATACCACTCTCATGTTTGCGCATTAAGTATAAAGCCAGATCCAGGAGGCGCTTGACGTAGATTAAGGCTGGAAGCAAGGGGGAACAGTTAGCCAGGCTCAAAAGTCACAGAATACACCTAGCAACACCTCTGTAGCTCACTCATTAACATGTTGTATCTTGTTTGGCTATTTGTACACAAACAGGAATGAAAAAATCACATTTTTGAGGTTTTAGGGCGAGCCAGGTGCTGCGACTTCCTGCAGCCTCGTCATCATCCTGACTTGTTGTGCACCACGAACTGGTCACAGCACGTAAGTAAAACATTTTACATTTCTGTATGCGTACAGATCAAATAAATAAGACACATGAGTGTTGGGGGTATATTTTTTAACTTGAGAAGGAGCCTGGCTGGAGCTGTTTCCCCGTGCTTCAGTGTCTATGCTAGGCTGAGCTAATCGGTTCTTTGCTTAAGCTCTCACAGACCCTATTTACAAGTGGTATTAAAATCCAATCTGGATGAGGAAAAATTGTTAATGCTACGTGTTAATGCGTCTTGATCAGAATGGGATCGGATCTACAGGTAGACTGGCTCACATTGCGTTCAGATTTTAGGTGGGAATAAATGCAATCTGTGCAACGTGCATGCATCTGCAGGCTACACAGCATACAGGTATTTGTTTTTAGCTAACATAAAATATAGTTTGTTGATCGAAGAGAGAGAGAGAGAGCAAATGAGAAGGCTGAAAAGAGATGCAAGTGTGCTCTGTATCATGAAAGCACCAAAAAATGAATTATTCAACAGAACTGCATGAAAAATGAAAGCAACACGTTTGGGAAAAGAATGAAATACAGTAAGAAATAACTGTGTGTGTAACTTCATGTGTACAGCTGATCTGCTCTTAGCATGGTATATAACTTCTCTAGTCTCAGAGTTGTGCTGCCTCACAGCGGAACACATTTTTTGTACAAAAGAAGGAATAATTTTTTGTACTACATTTACCAAATTTACAAAAGGGGAAAAATAATTAAGAATTTTTCATAGATAACGTTTCACAAAGTTTATAAAGTCTTTTCGAGCTCAACAACTCCATGATTTTTTTAAGGGAGTCCAGGGCTGATTTGCCATCACCTCAAATTACTCACATACAGGTTTTTCTCTGGAAGACAGAGATCTGATCTCAGTGAAGACAACAAGAATGCATGAAAAAAAAAAAAAAAAAAACAGGTCTAAACACAAAGACAAACATTTTAACACCAGATGTGAATGGGGTATGAGACATGGGTGGAACAAATCTTCCCACCAAACTCAAGGGGAGAAACATTTTATCCGCACATTTATCTCGCACTGAAGACTTTTTCCATTTTGAAACATCTAATTTTTAGCCATTTCACAAAATGTCCAAACATACCAGCAGCCCTCTCATAGCTGTTCCGGGAATCACTTTGTGCTGGTTTAACAGCGTCTGGCTAAATATCACATCCAGGTTCTGAATTCCTTAACTTCATCCTGAAACGAGTTAGAGGTGCATGATAATGATGCAGCACACACGGAGGTTCAAACACCGCAGACTCGCAGAGCGGCTCAAAATGAAGTGAACACAAAGCCGGAGCTTTCCAGAAAAATGCTGAGGAGGTCAGGAATATCTCCCCGGCAGCTTCTGAGGGTGTTGCTCTCCTCTTCTTTCATCCTTCCTCGTAATCCACCCTGAGAATTCCTCAGAGGTGTTTGAGTAGATTGCCACAGCTGTGTCGCCTTTAGCCCTGGGTGGTTTGACACCTCCATCAAACCTACAAACACTGGCCTTGACACACACACACACACACACACACACACACACACACACACACACACACACACACACANACACACACACACACACACACACACACACACACACACACACACACACACACACACTCACACACTACATTCACCCTCTTTCTCCGTCTCTTCCCATGACACACTCTGACAAACACAGGCCACAACACAGGCGTAAACTCAACAGAGGAGGTTCGCTCACACAAACAGTCACTTGTAGGAACATGTGTATAAACATGCAAACACACACAGACACACACTCTCACACTTTGGTCTGCAGGAATGTCTCAGACCAGTGAGCTTTGACACCTCTTCCCTACTTTTCGTCTGTCGTCACATACGCACACAGACAGCTGGTCTTTAGAAAAGTCTCGCTTGTTGAATATTATCTTGAAAATGAGTAGAAGCATCTGCCGTGTTGTCAGCTGACGCCAGTTCATTTTCAAATCACAGAAAGTGAAACTGACTGACTGTGTTTGCTGTTCCCTGTAACCCACTCAAGCTCCCATGTGGTCCTCCCAACTAGTCAGGCATTTTCTGCTTTGTGCCAGAAACCATAAAAAGTATTTCCATGTACCATTTAATGCAGCTCTGTGTTGCTGCGGTCCATAAAGGGAGCAGGCCAGCCTCCCTGTCATTACCGCAGATGTGTTAGGTGACATTTCCCCGACGTAAACGTGGGAGTTTCTGTGCCGGAGTGATGAAAACTCTCATCATGTGACCACCAAGAAGGGCCGATGTTTGAGCTGCTGCTGCCATGGGAACAAACACTTGTTCCGATAGCAGCCACGTGGCTCTGTCTCCTCCTGATACTGTGGAAAACTGACGCGAGTGAGTTATTAGTCAAAGGAGACAGACTTATGCAAATCAGCAGTGCATACACAGATACGTAACATCATCACTTGATGTTGTGGTCCAGCATCTTATTCAGCCGATCGGCCCTCTGACTCATCAGCAAAAATGCTGAAAGGGAGCATTGATTTAGAAATAAACCAGGGGAAGCATCACTGTGTTTGAATTGCAAATGCCAAGCAACATTTTCTGACTCGATATGCAACACAGGAACAAGAGTGTCAATCTGCTCTCTGCCGCTGTGCATCTTAGACTCCAACGCCCAGAGAGGGAATTACCTTGAAGCTGGATGTGGTTTCTAATGAGCAAGTAAATTACAGGGAGCTGGTAATAAGAAATAAACTCAGAGAGTTTAGATAAGGTTGAGCACTGATTCAGTTATCATAAGTCACATGATCTGTATATGCTTCAGCCACTGTTTCCTCATATAAACATCTTTGTAGCAGGTTTTTGTGATTATAAAGTTTATGTTTGATCATAATTGAAACCATAACACCCAGTTTGTATCTGTGGTCACCTTCACACTAATGCAGATATATTTGACAACACAGGCTCTTTCTTTCCAGTTTGAGCTTTCAGGCCCGCAAAGCCGCCGATTTCCAATCTTCACAGACGCTGTAGCCGTAGCAGCAACATCAAAAAGCCAATTTTCTATCATATCTTTATGTTCATGCTGTCAGACCACAGCACATTTATCGATCGTGGGTCTCGGTGCAGACTAGCTGTTAGCCTCGCTTAGCAGGAAGCATTTACGACCCTCAATCGAATGATTATTTAGTGCTTGTGGAGGCATTTAAAAACAGAAACAACATCTGTGGTATGTTTTTACCTTTATGAAAACACAAATAAGTGATAGTCAGAGGCCAATTTTAATCCCACCACCGTGTATAGTGTTGTTAGCCAAAGAAGAGGGAGGTTTTAGTTCTGAACTTTCATCCGAAGGCTGTGAAGTGTGGGCAGAACCTTGTTTCAAATTTATCCGCATTAGTGTGGACATGGCTTATAGGTTGCCACTGCGCAGTATGAAAAACAACATGCGCAGAGCGAGATAATCCCTCACAATAACCACAAAGCCGTAATTGGCTTTTCCATTTCTGTGTTGTTGTTATTTTATTGCACCTGAACTGTTTTCAAGTCACTGCACGCAAATATGTTACGCTCTGCTTCCTGTCAATCACCTGACGCTCACAGGATGAAATGGAAAATAATCCCTCTGACAAACAGACATGTGATATGAAAACAGCATAAGTACAAAATGTACAAAATGTACATGTCATTGTATCAGAACGTGGTCACTTGAATGTTATCACCCACCTTTTCCCACAGCATTAGCTGCAGGAGGCGCAGAGCAGCACAGCGCTCACACACATCTCCTCACTGGGTGGGAACTGGAAGTGGAAAAGACAACACAATCAAGGATCCCTCTCTGACCTCCCAAGCAGGGCAGGTCACCACCGCGAGCAGCTGTTTATTGCTGTGAGATTACCGGTGGAGAAATTTGAGCCCATTTTTCCTCAACATAACTTAAAAGCATCACGAACATCCCATGTGGAACCAGTGTGTGCTAAGAGAAACAAACACGGGCTTTGTCTTCATCCCACAGTATCCATATGCACTAATTCTGTCCAGACATATGTGTTTGGAATTTTCTATGCCATGAATTAAATATGAGTAATGTTCATCCGGCGTAGGAACCTGGGAAAATAACCTGCGTGCATCTCTGCTGTTTCACTCTTGATTGACACTTTTCATATTACTTTTGGAAAAAACCTGACTACTCTGTCGTCAGCGGAGTGTCGTGCTGTGCCAGTAAAGTCTCTGCAAGTGTTTTCAAAGGATCAGTCAGAAAATCTGTCTGTCTCAGTTCATAATCTTCCTGAAAGCACCGTGGAAATGAGTTGAGGACCCGTCATTTCCTACTTTCATGTTTCTGTAAATGTGGTGTGACACAGGACAAATAAATTATCTCACCACACATATGTCCGACCACTTCTCCACAGTGTTTCTCAGATTATTTCTCTGAGCATGCTCCTCACATCCTGATCCACTGCTGTGAAAGTGATTGAAACAGCTAAAGGGAAACAGGAATGAGATTTGAAGATTGGAGCAGGATCACTTACCTCCCAGTACTACAGACTTTTCTAATATGAAATGTCCAGCAGCCGCACTGCCAGATATTTGATAATGTTCAGAAGCGAAACTCAATCAGTGCAAATTATTAAGCAGCATTACTTTATTAAAACAAAGAGCCCTTGCTCCCTCCGGCCAATTACTTTTAAAACTGGCAAGGCGTTTCAGTGTTTACTTGCTGTGTTCAGCACAAACAATTTATTTTGTGTTGATATTAACTTAAGTGTAGCAGGCATCTCCAGTGGCTTAGGGCTTTCATTTATTAAAATGCATATGAGTGATTTTGTTGGAGATTTCCGCAAATTATATTTCCACAGCCAAGCTCAACAATGGCAAAAGGTTATTTTAATTATTGTGAGAGTAAATCAATGTGATCTTGATGTTGAGGGACTCTGATGTAAAGCATTTTAAAGTGCGTGTGGATACCCAAAAAGTCCGATTAAATTATACATTGAACAGTTTGCAAAAGAGGCCATCACTGCTTCTTTATTCCTTCTTTCGTTTGGCATTTGGCAGCTGCTTTCACTGCACACTGATCCATCTGCCTACAGTGTTTTCGAATGAACTGCTCATCCACTCTGTCTTGTCTCTCACATTAATATCTATAAAATGAACCCTCCATGCAACCTTGGCGAACATACCTTCACTGAATAACATGTTTATCTAACCATCAGCAGGAATTCCATGAGACGTCTTTCTACAGGTGCTTTGCCTGATGCACTGAATCATGAGGACATAATATGACTCCAGGTTATTTAACACTCTTGCAAATTGGCTCCATAAGTATAACTGAATATGAAGACGTTGTTCAGATATGCACAGATAATTTGCTCTGAACAGACACAAACAACATCGCGGCAGTAATGTCTTTCCCACACCACCAACAGTTTTCTCATATTTTCATCCACTTTTAAAAGCAACTTTTATTTTCATGTCCTCACATGGCATGCAAAAAAGTCAATATGGCCCAACGACCTCTTATGGCCTCAATAACTTTCTCATTTTTCATTGTAGACCAATATTATTTTCATCTGGGCTTCCTCCCATTATATAAATAAATTATGTATGGCCCATTTCATTTCTGACATATATTTCCATTAACCCCTTGTTCTATTTCCATTTCTTATTAGTTTCCACACAGACCATTAACAGTTTAGCTTATTCAAATACAAATCCTGTTTCATTATTTGGTTCATTTATGTCCATGGCTCAAATTCATTTAGCTGTCAGCTAAACTTATAGATACAAAGAACATAAATAGCAGCAGAAAGCAATTTAATGCAGAAGATGAAGCAGGAGAGACGTTTTCTAACATTTTCCATGAGCACGGATATGACACAGAGAGCAGCTCATCCTATTAATTAACAGCTCAAACTCATAAAGCTTCAAGAAGTCCCCTGTTTTTCATATGTAATGAAAATATAGTATTAAACAAAGATAATACAATATTATCAATACAATACTATACGACTTATTTCAGTTGGTGCATTACTGTGATTATGTCTTCCAATAAGCTCTGACTTGCTTGAATATGCTTGTGCAAAGAGGCTGAAAAATAACTTTCCATCTGGATATTGAATAAAGTATATTAGAACGAGATCAATAACCCAGTAAGTGGGTTTTCTGAGGTCACTTGGCTGGCCCTTTATGGGCACTCTTGGCCCAGTAGGGCTATTTGGTGTTGTTTACATCATGCTGGGTGACTGTAGTTCAACATCTGTGTTGTTGCTGGGTACACCAAGTAAAACCGCAAGTCAAGACGCTCCACTGCAGCAAGTACGGGTAGACAGGTCCAATTTCATGCTAGTGAAAATTAAATCTTCGGAGCAGAACGACTGCCAACCCCTGAGAGACGAGACGAGACGAGACAGAGGAGAGATCCTGCTCCCAAATGCAATAAATGTAATAAAAGCTAGCTTTCATTTACAGTGAAGTGAGGAGCTCCTCATGGGTACGACCGGTTCATTATTCATAATTAACAACACGCCAGCCATTTATGTGAATTTTATACACTGCTCATATTTTTTACAGCCTGTTTAGTGCTTATAATGCAGATTTTTACCTTCAATTGGCTGTATTGCTTTACTCAGTTTGACCACTTCCAGACTGCACACTGCCATATTTACATATATTCAAATTTAGGAGCTGCTCAGTACAATAATGAGCTTCTCAGTGCACACAGAGAGCTGCAGTTACTGGTGAGGGAGTGAAGGGAGGAAAGCGTTTCTCATTCACAGACGGTCTGGGAAACAAACTAATAAGCTCAGCGTCGAGTCTCCGGGCGCCCACCACCATTTTATTTACTACAACAATTTTTGCTCCCTTGTGAAAGCAGTTTTACTAAGAGTAGCAAAACACTATTTTATTTTTAATGGTTACCTTTGGGGTCAGGATTGAGTAGTCTTCACATAATCATTCGTGGGCATGTTTGTATTGTTTATCGATTTTCTTCCACCCTGCCTGCGCTGGGAGTCTGAGCCAGTCATACAGTAGCAGGGAGCTCACTGAGATCCTCTCCATATATGCTGCATCTAGTTGATGCCTGTTTGAGAACTATTGATTGGCAAAAGCATAATGGTTGCATCACTGAATCAATGCTGACTCTGAACTGTACAAATGAGGCACTGAGATAATTTAAGAAAAACGAATAAAACATAAAACACATAAACCATTAAGCAGTCACTCTGAGAGTAGATGGAGTGGACTATTAGTTTTTATATGGCAGTCTTTCATTTCCAGTGCTGGAAGTATGCTCCAAATACAGTGAACATCGAATTTGCTTCGTTTGCACAAGCAAAAAATGTGGGTTTGCAAATAAAAGGAGGCGCCATGTTTGCCCTCCGTCGCCGCTGTGTGCACATAGTTGCATTGATGGTAAACAGCGTGCAACATGCAGGATGACTGCGGAGAACAGAAACTTACTTCCAAGGAGTTACAAAGGAGGACAAAAACTGTGATCTCTGGTGCTGCCACGAGCCCGAGATTCTTCACATGTTATTAATGAACAAACCTGGAGTGACAGTAACTCTGCTGGGATTTGCTCATAGCGCCTCATGCATCCAGCCTGTTCAACGACTATTCTGCTGTTACCTCTGGAGAACACTTTCATTCAAGGATTAAATAAATGACTTTGAATACATGGAAAGTGTAAGTCCTCGCAGCATAGATTTGTCATTCTACAACAAATGAAAAACTCTTTAAACAGTGTTTTACTGCATACACCCCCCCCCCTTCCGTGCATGATAGAAATGGGTGGTCAGAGGGTTCAGTTATGCAGCCAAATAGCTATATCTTGCTCCTGTGTTTGCAGTTCTCTCTCGCCGTTTGAAGTGGGTAATGTGCTTTTGGTTGAGGCCCAAAGTCTTGATGGTAATTACCTTGCTCTCTCTGACTCTCATAATTTCATGCCTCCGGGGGGCCATTACAGAAGCCTCTACATCTAATTCTGCTGAATTAAAGAAAGAAAAAAAGGCAGAGAAATATGCTGGAAGCACTACAGCTCATACTTAATGTCAAGAGACGAAAGAAATGAAATATTTACTTTTGATTGCTTCAGAGGAAGAAAAATTATGTGGACTATTTCTTGGCCGTGACCTCTTCCTCGAGTCTTTGCTGGTTGCAACTCAGAGCAAGTCCGACACGTAGCCCACCGTAAAGCCACAACAGGTAGGCAGGCTTTATTACCATTAGACAGAGCCAGGCCAGCTGTTTCCCCGTTAGCAGCCTTTATGCTAAGCTAAACTTCCATTTTTACAGACAAACACGAGACTGGTATCAATCTTCTCGTTTGACTCTCTGCCAGAAAGCAATTAAGTGTATTTCCCAACATGTTGGGAAGAGATGCCTCTCTGTGTGTGAGAGAATGTTCAGCTGTCAATCACTGATGTTTGTGCTGCTGTTTTCCCTTCATACACATCTGGATTTTGAACATGTCTTTTAAACATCTAGTCCACTCCAGCACTCTGTTTTGAGCCGGCCTCCCGCTCAAACAACCAATTGGCTGCTTTGTTGAGATCTGGGAGGTGTGCACGTTGGCCTCTGTGGTTACCCACAACCCTTCTTTGTGTGGATCCATTCAGAGATTAATTAAGAATAATCCCTGCATTAGAGTAACTATCTGACTAACTATAATAATGTGTAATCATTCATCATGATCATCATCATTAGTTCCACTGCTCAGTATTAAATAACACAAAATATTGTAAGTGCTTACAGTACAACATTGCAGCAGTAATGCATATTTTTTACAGTAAAATAGATTTAATCTCCTTCATAAATTTGTTGCTTCTGCTTTTTCAACACTTCGAGGTGGCCCCTACCTGAGGCTTAATGCTTTCCCAGGAAGACAGTTTATCAGGATGAATGACAAGCGTTCAGGTAGAAACTGGATCAACTGACAGCGAGGAGGGCAGTAACATATGGTAGCATACTTCATTCAGTCAAGGCCAGTTGAAGTTTCCATGTCAGACCAGAGCGACACAAACGTTCAATCCGACAGTGTCGACACAGGAGGCGCAGCAGAGCAGCAGCTTCATCCTCCATCTGTGTCTAAACATGATGCATTCAGGCACAGTATTGAGTGTAGGTCATTTGTGATTTGGCAGTGCTCAGAGCCCAATAGGAGAGGGTGGGGCACAACAAACACATTTTGGATTTGGCTAAATAGTTAAATTGCAGTCAGATTAATCATCTTTTCTACAACCAACATACACATCCAACAACCAACATATGACGGATACCGTTTGCTTACTGTTTGATAGATGGATATCCATACATCTGTCCATCAATCCATCCCTTGTCTAACCATCCATCATGAATGAAAAGATCAATACATAGATGGATGGATAGACAGGGACGGGTGGATATCTTGTCTTTCTTTCCGTCTATACAGTGGATGGATGACTTGGCATCCCTACAGGTCTATTTATCCATCCATCCATCTATTGGATATTTAAATGGAGGGACTGGTGGGTGTAGATAGATGGAGTATATCCATCTGCCAATAGATTGTAGATCCACGTGTCAAAATATTTATGAATATTGATGAGACACTGTGTGTCAAAAAGCTTATTTTGCTCCACAAAGTAGGCAGCAATTAAAAACAGCATAGGTCTGCAGGTACCATGGTCTAACCCTAAGCCTAACCCTAGGCCTAACCTAGTGCTCTGATAGACCTGCAGCTATCCACATCCCTGCAAGCAACACACAGAAGCTCTCTCACTCAGTTTTTCACTCATTCTGTGATTATTATTGTCAGGTGATTATACACTAATGAAAACACACTTATATTCCATTCCAACAAATGCCCCTTATTGTTGCACACTGGTGTTTTCATGAGTAGAATATGAAGATGATCAGGAGGGAAAGCTGCTCATAGCTTGACATGCTACATGAAGGTGTCAAAATAAAGCAAGCCTTACACATTCCTCTACTTCTCCTTGAGATAATATCCACTGTTGACATATGCTTTGAAATCAATAGAAACATGAGTGTTTGTTATCACCGTCAGTCTGAAAGTGATAATTCAGTCCGTGTGCTGGGGAGGAAAAGAAGCAAGAAATGGACGAGGATGCTCACTCTCCACTTCGGCAGCACAGAGAGCCAGCAGGAAAGTTTGTTTTCTAAATGTTGAGCCATTTGATACGTCTACAGAGAACATTCATCACCTCAGACAGGGTTATTATCCTCGCTATAACAGTCGGCAGGGAAGGAATGCAAATATATAAATTATTTTTCAGTGTAGTAGGGACTTCAGACCTCCCAAACATCACCTCCTTGACCACATGCTGCATGACTAAGAGTGAGTCATTTGCAGAACAGCTCATTGGTCAGACTCGGAGGATATACTGAGTCTGCTGAATATCATAACAATTATATCTGACTGCTTTCATTGAGGTTCAAACCTGGGCTAACCGTGATATAACCCTGACTGTGGCTGCAGCATGTCCTGCTTTAGTAAGAGAGATCTCACAGCTTGGCACACTCATGTTGAGGCTTGACATTTCAGTGGCAAGCTTTCCTCATGACATAGAGGGAAATGTTGATTCTGTCATCATGTAAAATATTTACAAGACCCAATGTGAGGAAAGATGCCTGTGCTGATGTGCGCCGATCTTTCTGTTAAGTTGAAAACCAGCAATTAGTTAGCAGCCAAATGTGTTTACAGAGTGATCTAAACCATCCTGGTATCACCGTCTCCGCTCTTGCTGAAGGTCTCCCCTTAGAAAGTAGGCTACCTTGAAAAGTCAGCTGCCTTCGTGTCTCCTAATGTAATGTATTCATCATGCATATTCATAGCCCCAGCAGTGACAGGCAGGGGAGAGAGTTCGTCTTGTGATCAAGGTTGCTCCCAAATGTTGATAATTTAGCAAACTACAACATAAGGCTCTCTGTTTAGACTCTACTTGTGAAACTAATTTCTTTCTACAGTCGTTCGCTGTGTGTCTGTGTACCTGCATGTGCATTTACACCGCATACTGGAATTTCTGCCTGGATGAGCCACGTTTAGCCCGTTGTCTGCAGTCCAGTTAACCAAACTAATGAAGGCAGCTTGATTGACCTGAGCAGACTTTTGTGAAATTGCTGCATTATGCATTAAAAATCATATCAATAGTAGTACTCACAGATGAGACCGAGCTGCAGTATTCATGCAATATTTTTCGGTCCAAGCCTTTGGAAAGTCTGTCTCCTACAACATGTGCTTATCTTACTAAATTGCCCTGCCAAATACATTTTGGAGGAAGCATAATTGCTGCCTGGATTACGTTCACTGGCATCTTTTCTAAAGCCGGGAGGTGTGACATCCCTCACTCATGAGTCACAGAAAAGAGGTTGAGGTAAGACTGTAGCTTCTCGGCTCTTGGGGTGCCAGTGTCACTTCTTTGGTCCATCGTTTTGGTCTAGACTGAAACATCTCAACAACTATTGGATGGATTGGTATAAAATTTTGCGCAAATATTTTTGGTTCCTGGACGATGATGCATTGGTGAGGTATCCTCACTTTTTCCATCTAGCAGTCATCAACAGGTCAAAAAATGTAAGTTGTCCAGTACTACAGTTTATGACCATATACCCGAAGTGTTGGTTTGAATTATTAATTAGATTCCCATCATGCTCTGCTTTACATCTAGCATGGCTGTAAAGCATGACGCATACCGGCAGCAAACAATTGCAAATGCTTTCAGGGTGAGCGTTCTGTATTAACATTAAAGACCTTGAAGATTTGTCCAGTCTAGATGTTTCCTCATTATTTTAATAAAAATAAAAGCTTGCATTTGCTGATGCAAATAAATTGTATATCAAAGTAACATTTATCGTAGGACAAAGGGTTGCCGAGCCACGAGGGAACTCTCAGGCCAATAATAAATATGAAATGAACCTGTGGTGATTGGGGCTTTCTGGAAACAGCCACAGGGCTTCATTTAGTCTAAAATGAACAACCCTTGCAGCAATTGTCTGGTGGACATCAATCGAAGCACTAATGGTCTCTCTGGGTTCTTTTCTAGTGACAACACTGACTGGTCTGACAACCGTATTCTCTGAAGACCTAATTAGCCTGACCATTAAGCCCAAAGGATGATGGAAAGAGCCTAAGAAACTGCAGTGCAACAAATATTAGTCATCTTGTGCACTGAGGAGGAAGGAGAAGGCAGTTTGATGCTTCGTTTCACTGGAAGGAAATCCTGTATGGTTATGTTATCTCAATGGATATCAATATTCAGAGTTTATTCCAGTTTAATGAATTATCTCTACTGTGTTTTATCATGTTGCATGCTGTTCTTTGCTGCCAAACTCCATCCATTGTTATGGATGAAATTGTCCTAATAACCTCTCATAATCCTTACCACAGGGCAAAAGTGTGCATTTTAAAAAGTAAATGTGTGTGTGTGTGTCAGGAGGTGGAGAGAGGTCTGTGCTGAATTCCTTTGAGGCGAACGAGGTGGGGAATTCAGGAAAGGAAAAGAAAAGATGTAATCCCTGAAACACGCGAGTGCTTGACATAAACAAACATGCTGGGAGGATTTCAAAGGGACGGCTGCTTGCCGGGAATCCTCTCATGTGCCGATGGGAGATAAGGAAGCAAATGCAGTGCAGAGAGGTATGAACACATACTGTCTGCCCACACACACAGCGCCTGTGCCAGGGCCTTTTCTCTTTCATGTGTTATCAGGCAAAGATTCGGTTGTTTGTTTACCGGCAATTTCCCTTGTCACCGGCTCGCAGACTATGTTCACATCGATGCCAAGCCAGGAATGTAACCGTGTAACAGGGGAATTTCCCCACGCTTTACTGATAAGCTCGATGAAGCTTGCCTTGTCTTGCATTTGGAAAACATCTGTCGAATTCTTTGGTCATAATGCAAACTGTGTATGCTTCTGTCAGCGTGAGCTAACAGGCATGCAAGTATGCTGCATTTACCTGTGTACGTGTCAGCACAAATACACAGGGGGTGGCCATGGTCATATGGGTGACTGATGCTCTGCGTTATGCAATCAAATTAAACAGCCTTCAACAAACATTAAGTTGTTGTGTTTACACACAACAGGTGCGTTCCAGTTTTTTTTTGTTTTTAATAGAATTTTTGCAGCCTTTCGCACTTCCTCTTTCGATCCAGATTGTCTGACTTTTCAGTTTGATCTGCACCGAAATTACAGGTGTGAAACCTCCCCTGTACCTTGGTCCAAGCTTGGACCCACATAACGAGGTGGACTCATGTTGTGCCAGGGTTCAGCTCATTTCTCGTATTTGGAAAAGGAAAAACAACGTGACAAAACATCTATCTATCTATCTATCTATCTATCTATCTATCTATACACACACGTTATATGTATATATGTGTGTGTGTGTGTGTGTGTGTATACAGGGGCGTGTCTCAGGGGCGGATATATATATATATACACACCCCTGAGACACGCCTCCAAAGGTGATCTAGAACAACGGAGCCAAGATCCTGTGGGACTTCCAGACAGACAAACTGATGATGGTGAACCAACCAGACATAGTGGTGGTAGACAAAGAACAGAAGACAGTCACAGTGGTGGATGTAGAAGAAGAAGAAGAAGAAGAAGAAGAAGAAGAAGAAGAAGAAGAAGAAGAAGAAGAAGAAGGAGAAGAAGTAGAATCGGAAGGACAGTCCCCTTTATTAGTCACACAACAACTACATACATGCATCACACACCATGCAGATTTGGTGAAATTTGTCCTCCGCCTTTATTCCATCCTGGTCGCCTTCCTCCACGGCAGACCAGGAGCGGTGGGCTGCCATCCGACCGGCGCCCGTGGACCCAGTCTCTTTCGTCACCACTGGTCAGGTGGTGATCGTCTTGCATGTTTTTAGTGGGGGTATTTTAAGGAGGATACCCCAGGTGAACCCAGGGAGAACATGCAAACTCCACAAAGAAAGGCCCTTTTTCCTCATGCAGCTGGCACCGAAGGCATGGTGGAGGACACGCCCCCGGCGCCCACAGCAAGAATCAAACCCGGGACCTTCTAGCTGTGAGGCGACAGTGTTGCCACCGTCCCACCGTGCCACCAATGTAGCGATCCCAAGTGACAGTAAAATCAGGAAGAAAGAGCATGAGAAGCTGGAGAAATACCAAGGTCTCAAGGAGGAGTTGGAGAAGATGTGGGGCATAAAGGCAAAAGTGGTTCCAGTAGTGATCGGGGCACTCGGAGCGGTAACCCCAAAGCTGGGAGAACGGCTCCAGCAGATACCAGGAAGAACCTCTGAGATCTCTGTCCAGAAGAGCGCACTCCTGGGAACAGCCAAGATCCTGTGCAGAACCCTCAAGCTCCCAGGCCTCTGGCAGAGGACCCGGGCTTGAAGGAGGCACAATACCGCCCCAGGTGGAGCGAGAAGGGGATTTTTTTTTTTCTTGGGATATTGCAATATTGATATGTATCAATATTGCCATGAAGCAGTCCTTCTCTAATTTGCATCAATGCCAGCAGCAACAGGTTAACTCACTTAGAGAGATTGAAGGGATGGCTATCAGGTTATGAACAGTATGGAAAACAGTATGCAAGAGGAAATATTCACTTGTATTTCAGAAAAGATTGAAAATGAATGTCAATACTGTATATTTCACCTTCATATAGAAAATGGATTTTACCGTCCATCCAGATTAGAGTATCATTTCTCTGAATATCTACTTTGATTTTGTTACAGCTGCATGCTGGATGCTTGGAAAAGCTTTCTCTGGTGTGAGAGAGATGACGACTCCAGCTCGGTGAAGTTCTCCTCCCAGGTGTTGTTACAGTCGACTGAAATGAAAAGTCCAGGGCTTTTCTAAAGTGCAGCATGTGGGCAAGTGATGAGTGATTCAGTAAAGTTGGTGGACAGTCCACGGAAGGACAACTTTGACCACTCGTGTAACTGTTGTTGTCAGTTCTTCTCTACCTTCATTGTGCTGCTGGGCTGCTGAAGGCTTTTTATCACAGCCTCAAAGCAGAATCAGCAGCACTTTGGAGCTGGAGTACACAAAACTCTCTGATTTAAGCCTCCTGCAAACCTGGGACCTCCTGATGTTGGAAGCCAGCCTTGGGCAATCAGTCTCAACTCTACCAGTTGTCCATTATTTACCACATCACTGCAGATTGGAGGGGAGGATGTGGAGTCGAGTGCGCACTCCAAAGAGCTCAAGAACCAAACTACCAAGAGATTGGTTAACTGTCATTCCCTCAAAAGTCTGTCAGAGTGCTGTCGATGGTTTTGCAGGGCCGCTGTAAGGAGCTCAGATTGTTAAAGGCTTTGAGGTTTTGTGGTTTTCAAACCCACAAAAACAAATTCTGCCTTTGCCACTGGCAGTGCTCCTGCAGCCAGCTCGCTGGAGCGATTATTCCACAGCTCTCCTGTCCGTCGCTGACTCACACATAAACACACGTTAAAAGACTCTTACAGTTAATAACTATACTTGTTAAGCACGCATTTGAAGACACACTTTGTAGAATAAAGACAAACATTCACTTGCATGACCTCAGACTTATTCAGTGAAACTTTGAAGAGCAGTGACAGCAGTTTATGTGTACTGAAAGATGCTGCAGTAAACAACTTAAAGTCAATAATGCAGCAAGATAGGCACGATGCAGGGAGCTGTAATAAAACTGTAAAGCAGATAAAATAAGAGGTATGGGTGTAATGAAATACGAAATGAATTGGACGCATGTCAAATCACTGTGAGATTTTTCTAAAGATGTGCTTGCTATAGCTCTTTAAAAACAATTACAAAGACAAAAATGCGTCACCGTTACGACTAAACACAAAGAAATTGTCTAAATCTGCATCTAGGATCGAACACATTTGGCTTAGAGAGATTAAAATTGACTCAAGCATGAGGTTTAGCACTAATCTTTTTCAGGATGGTTCAAAGAAACAAAGAGGCATGAAAAAGAAAATGGTGATAACAGCTCTGCTAAGAAGAAAAGAATGGTGATCAGAAACAGTGATCAGGTCTCCCAGTTTACCCAAACGGGTCTCTTCAGCCTCGAATTGAGATTCAAACATGGCATTAAAAAAAAAAACTGCAACTTAACTTAAAGATCTAATGTGCAGCAGATTAGAAGTGTCTGTTTTTCAGCCTCCTCGTGCTTTGACAGAAGAGCTTCGACCTCATTTGTGTTGCGCTGGAGGAAGCTTCCCCACTTTATTCTCTGAACTTTTGGACTCCATAGGCGCAGATGTTATACAGTACAGCATTCCAGCTCGCCTGGTATTTAAAATGTTAAAGAGATTTCCATTCTTTCCTCCCAAACCACAGTCATTTATCTTTCTCTTCCTGCCAGCTGATCTCTTCCTTCCACGGTTGCCTGACCTCTCTTTTTTTTTTCCTCCACACTCTACGTTTCACTGACGGCGCCTTCCTCCTTTGGAGAGACGGAGAGCTGGGATTTGCAACCTGTAGCTCAGATGTTTCTCATCGTAGACCTTGTTTTCTCATCAGCTCTGATCAGCACTGGCTTTAATTTTGGATGTCACTGTCAGTTTTTGGGCTGCTTGTCTTATGGTTTACCTGATTCTCCACTAAAATCCCCCAAAAAACCTCTTGAAAAGCAACAACTCAGGTACATCCTCTCAACAAATCAATGTTTACGCTATAAAGATGCTAGATCTAATTTATTTTTGCAATAAATATCACATTACTGTGCTCACAGTTACCTGAGGCTTTCCATTGAACTGATCACCAGAGTCGGACTGTTTACAATAGTAACAGCTAATGATGTTAGCAGAGAAATCATTACGCAGTCATCACTGTGCCATTAATCTTCATATCTGCAGTTCTGTGGGTGGACTGATAACGTCACTGATATTATTGTGAAGCAGACACCAAAGAATGACCCGGTCGTCCTCTTGAAACCAACAGATTAAGATGGAACTGACACTTTAATTGAAATAAAACAAGACAAATGAGGCCAGTGGATGCGGCGGAAAGACGCACATCATCTGGAAAGTACAGAAACAAAAGAGAGGTTTGTAGAGCGTAGCTGCATGTGGGGAAATGTACTTTTGAGTCATTTCATTTGAACCTGGTAAGCATGAGGGGGGAAATAACACTTTAAGCTGCATTTTGTGTTGTTGTGTTTGCTTTTATGAATGTTTTAGAGTCCCGATCGACGTCCCTGCAGATCTTCCTCTGTGTTTGAACAATTCAAGCCTTCTGTCAGCCAACTCTGGAGCAGAGGCACAGCGACTGACACGTGGCTTATCGGGGCCGCCAAGTAACGCCAGCTGACATCGTGGATGTTAATTAAAAGAACTGCATAGCATGTTTCTAGATGGCAGCCCATCATAACGTAGCTAAAACAAAACCCTATTACTAAAGGTGAAAGAAAATAGAGAAACGAGAGTGTAGCGCACAACGACAGCTTCTTCTGAAAGGAGATCAACTCTCTGACAAGATCATATTTAACAGCCATCGGTGACAGCATGTCGCTAAATCCTTGAAAAAAAATGCTCCTCAGATACAGGTTTAACATACACTGTTGGCTATAATCTTTAATCCAGCGTTGTATCTCTAATGGAGGCATGATGTAATGTTCATCAGAGAGACGTTCGTCTAGTTTGAAGTCATGTTTACACTCTGTATTAGTGTTACTTCATTTTCACCTTGCAAGCACTTTAATTTTCTACTTTACACCCATATAAATATTTCATTTTCATTCACATGCGAGACCACTCCCATATAAACACTCCTTTTACAGATATTTTTACCCACTCAGAGCCCCCCCCCTTGTGTCCAGGACCCGGGCACATGCCCACTTTGCCCATGAGCTGATCCGTCCATGCATCCCTTTCATCCCAAAGAAAGTTTCCGAGGAAGGTTTTTCAGGCTCTTCCTCTGGCCTCCACATGTTTGGGCCCATACAGGATGTGCTTCAGAGTCCTCCACGCTGCACACATGAACGGGCTGAAAGTGATTTACTGCTGCAGCTGTGTTGATTCAAATCCTGATAATGCAAAAAGTTTGTGGGTTGTTTGTGAGAACTTTTCCAATGTTTGTGCTCATGAAAGCACCAGTGAACCTACGGTTCCATGTGTGGCCACAGCACCATGCGTAGCTGTGCTCCTGGGGCCTTCGCTGACATACAATTGAATTCTGAAGATCTGCTACCTTCGTATTTCTTTCTGGTAATTGACCGTCTCAGATTTTGCAAATCAATAGAAGCCTTAACAATCTGGTTCATTAAATTACATCTGGCATTTTCAATCCCCAGATCCTCCTTTTCTTTCTAAGCTACTCTGTTTCTCATCTTTTCCTGCCTTTCTACACAAAAAACTGCCCCCTCTTATCAGGGTTGTGAAGACGATTTCTGTATTCATCACTGCACTCTCTCCATGGGGTTCCTCTTGATTTTCCTCTGCTAAGCACATGTTAGCTGCACCATCACATTCAGTATCTTCTGTGATAATTGCAATGCTGATGACACTCAACTCTACCCTTTTCATCCTTTTTAAAACACTGCTTGATGCGCACTTCATGCGTCTCTAGTCGACATCCCCAGCTGGATGTCTGCCCTCCACCTCAAGCTCAGTCTTGACAAGACTGATCTGCAGATCCTTTGTAGACAAACATCCTCTGCTCTCTGTCACCATTCACATCACCACAATGTCTGCTGTCAAGGCTAACAAGTGTCTGAGTCTGAGCTTTGACAACTGTCAGGGACCAAGAAATTAGACTTGAGGAGTTTCTGGTAGGATGAAAAAAGCAAGGATTTCATTTGTCTAGCAGAGTCAGTCGTCAATATTTGATCCAAGAGTTTCAGTCAAACTGTCTAAAGTTACTTTCACTCACTTTGACTGTGAAAATCTGTATATCAGAACATCATTCCAAATATGAACAAAGCCAGGAGAAGACTTAAAACGAGATGCTAGAGCCTACAGAGAGTACACTCGGTTTGTAGATTTCACATGAAAATGTTAAAGCAACATTGACATCTCAGCCACAAACATGGCTGGAACAGCGGTCTGCTGCTGTCACGCCACCAGCAGCTCCTCCTCCAACTGGTGAGAAAACTCACTTTACATACGTAGATGTCCTAATCTGATCTGTCACTTTAATACTTTGATATGATATATATGAAACGTACGATGCCAACATGTTATTCTGGCAGCTCGGCTGTAATTTCACCTCCTCAGCAGCTGTGATGTGATGCGGATGGATGGATTATTATATTAAAGGCTCTCTGTATAAATATTCATCATTATTGTTCAGGGACACATTAATGAAAATTTCATAACTGAATGGTTTATGAATCTTTTATGTATCTGCTCAATGAACAGATTATGATGTTAAATATAATGAGGATTACTGTGCTGCGTGTTTGCGTGTTTTCTAAGTGTGTCTATGCATTTTCGACCAAATGTCCTCCTGTGTGTGTTGCATGTTGTCAAGAACACACACCTTCCTGTATATGTGGCACGGGTTTGGATGTCCCATCAGTCCTTGAACACTGACCCAATGTCCTGTATGTGAATCGGCCATTTCTCCAGGCTCTGACAGCTGGGGGGCAGGCGTATCGCTGCCTGCCCGGGCAGACAGCTGCTCCTTTCCCTCGTCCTGCCTTCTAACAGTGGAGCCTTGTGCGGCATCCACCTCTCCTGAATGTCAGCACTCATGTAACCACCTCGCGCTCACATCACAAGCTCTGTGCGTTTTTTTTTTTTTCTCTTCAAGGCCCCCCCACCCCCGTCTGAACGCCTGCTCTTTGTCCCAGAGGACCGGTCTGTTTATCTGTCGCACATTTGCACCTCTCCTTTGTTTATGTTTCCCATCATCTCGACTTTTTGCAAGAATGCTGGCAGGTTATAAACTTCAGCGCTGCAGAGTGATAACGTAGCTGTATGGTAAACATCTTGCAGCATTGCACATCCACAGACATGACGTTCACCAGCTTATGTTACATAAGTAAGAACAACCAAGGCTTTTAAAATGTACCTATTCATTTGTACTTTGCTGTCATTTAGACATCAAATAGTTGCACATACTGTACAGTATTTGTTTTTAAGATACAGTGAGAGCACTTGTGGTATTGGGTGGGTGTGATATTCTAACCTCATATTTAGGAATGCAGTCTGTGTGTATTTTTGTTATGAAGGAAAATTATCTCGTGGGCGAAAATGAGCACCTTGGACATGGTTGAACTTGCGCTCAGAAGCATGACACCATGTCAAGTCCGGACGAGGAATGCTGGGGAATACTAATGCAGGAGGCACTTCAACTGAGTTAGCGTCCCACATCAAGACGTGAAGGATGGCCCGATCCCGTCAGCTCGTCTTCACAGGAGAGGGCTGCGGGAGGATCAGTCACACTCTACTTGCAACATGACTGATCTCCGGGGTCAGAGGGCAGCGCTGTAAAGGCTCTGAGTGGAATAAAGATGCAGCAGTGTGGTGAAATGCGGTGATTTATCCCGCCGCATAAATATGGACAGCGAAAGATGCGGGATGAAAGAAAATGGAAATATCAATCAGGCATAATAGAAGCAAATTAATCCCGTCACACTCAAGGTATTTTTTTCAATTATGGCAAATGATCAATTAATCTATAGTGAAGTCACTGATGAACACACACCATCATATATAACGTTCTTAATGGAAAACACGACGCGAATTCAGCGGATGTGTGTGTTTTAGCAAATTATCTGCTGCTGTTGGAACGATGCAAACGCTAATCCAATTAAACATGCAGTGCCAAACATGTTTCCATTCATGCACGGGTTGATCTTTCATCTTTTCATCTTTTCATGTTACATGTCTCATTATAACACGTCGTGTCACAGAAGTGTGCAGAAACATTCACAAGGTAATTTAGCAATTTCTCGCCACAGATATTTGGTTTGCTCGCACAAATGCACAGAAATCCACTGCAATACAGATCAAACTGACGCTCAGGTTTACTTTGGAGTTAGGTTGATATTAAAGGCTTATACATCCCGTTTCTCCATCCAGTCGTCCCAGTGATTATTCTTGCCTGGAGCTTGCATATATTGCATCATATGGACGTTATTTTAACTAGCAAGAGCTAGTCTGACGCTGCGTTCGGTGCATATGAAATGTTTGTGGAAACATTCTGCAGACGGTGACTCAGAATCTTATTAACTAGTGACATTTAATCACCTTAATTATATCTCGTCTCGCCTGTATTTTGTGTTAAGCGCTAAATGGCAAATGTTAGCATGCTAACACATTGAATTAAGATGGTGTACATGATGAACATTGTATCTAAACATTCTCGTTGTGAGCGTGTTTCCGTTTACATTTAGCTCAAAGCCGCACTGTGCACAAGTATGGCCTCTTAGCGCCGCCAGCATGACTTTAACCTGAACATATGTGGATCTGCCTGCAAAGATCATAGAATTTCTGAATTACCGAATGATTAGTACATTTAACCCAGCTGGTCAATGATCAGATAAATGTTTGCAAAGTTGAATTTGTAGTTTTTTTGTGCTTCTGGCATTGCTGTCCCCTTGAACAGCATATATTCAAAACCTGTTATCTGCCTTCCTTAAGCTCGCATAATTTGCATTGCCCCTGCCCACACAGAGAGCAGGGTGTGAAAGAAATGATTAGAGAAGAATGAGCACTCAGAACCCTGAAAATGCTTGTATGTCAGGCCGTGTCTTCAAACCTTGATCTCTCTTAAATGCAAATCCTCGCCAGAGGTCATGTGTCTTTCACGCATGTGAGAGCATGTTTCTTCAATTTCAGACGCGCTGAATGCCTTTAAAAACGATACCTTACATACTCTTCAGTATGTGTGTGGTTGTGTGTGCGAGACTATGGTAATTATTTTTGTTCTGTGTCTTTGTGCATGACAGTTTGGTGATTTGTTTTGTGCCAGTACCAACTGGTTGTTCCAGCTCTTTCAGATCTCTTATTTAGAGGAAGTGTCTTCATGTGAATGCTGGTTTCATCATCTTCCACACTAGTAATAGACAATACTGGCTCGTTTCTTTCAATGGTGCACTGAAACCTTCATGTGTAGATCTCTGCAGCGGTGTGAAAAAACGCGCATGTCATCATCACTGTGTGTATGATTTCCAGGACGACAGTGATTTATTGTGTTGGCAGTTTTACTGCACATCCCCCCTCTCTTTAATTCTTCCTCTTGCACTCTCTTACCCTCTCTAAACCTGCATGGCCTTTCCTTTCACATGTGGATTTGGAATGTAAACGATCACCCTGAGGGTCAAAAGGAAAAGGTCGCCCATTTTCATGCAATGCTCAATATGCAAATTTCAAGGCAAATATCATGATCTTGCAGCCAGCGGGCACACAATTAAGCCACTTGGATTCCTCAATTCGAGCGGTGGTGGAAAAAGATGGTAATTGCTTTAATTTCTGAGAGTATATCCTCTCACATACCAAAGCTAAGAGTTAATGAAGCACATACTGTAATGAGCGTGTAACTGCAAAAAAAATCCTTCCCTCTGCAGAGATGTGATTTCACTCATTTCTATGGTGCTGCAGCTGAAGGAGGAAAGGGATTGTTTGCTTAGTGTTTGCTGTCACTTGTGTTTATGTGCTGGTGTGAAGAATTTCTCTGTTCCCCCAAGTCAGTGTAAATCTCAGGTGCAGGGAGGTATGTAGTTGTGTGTTTATGGAGCTTCCTGCAGAGCAGATTGGGGTAATTACACATCTAAGGCCCCTCATATAACAACACGCTCTTTGTCCCACCGACAGGGTGCCTATAGCTGGGGATGGGGTCATAGAGTGCGTCCAGACAACAACAGTCCAAGGATCAGATTTAGGCCTCTGTCATTGGATTCAAGACACACAAACAGAAACACACACAGCAGGTGGATGAATGTGCACACACAAAGATATGTGTGGTGCGTCGTGAGTACACACAGTGGTGCAGGTAAATTTTTCGGGACAAAATTAAGTTCAAGATGAAGTCTCCTCTTCTCAATTTTTCCTCCACGTGGCAATATAGAGGACGAACTCAAAGGGTGGTTAATTTCAGTGCAGTTGATCCACTGTACACTTTCCAATAATGCATAAAATCTTGTTTGCATTCTGCCCTGGAGGCCGTCAGTGGGTGGAATTCGAAGTGCAAATGTCAGAGATGGGGGTGTAATCAAAGCAGGGAAATCAAAACATTGAGAAACTCAGTAAAAAAATGAATGATTCCAGTTAACATTCCCCGAAGACTTCACATTTTTAAAGGTCAGGTTAATACTGTAGGAAGACACATTGCCAAGAAGCTCTTCAGTTTTTTTCTGCCCTAACAAAATACTGTGTCACAGCTCAGTGGACGTAAACAGACACTCCATCCCACTCCCTGACTTCAGCTGGCACCCACCACCTCCAAAGCAGAAGCACAAACCCACATGGAATCACGACATCAAGTCCGATAATTAGCAGTTGAGAAATTTCTTGAAAACACAGCGAAGTTACGTAACCAGTTGAATCAGGAGGACGAGGATGCCAAACTCATTTCTGTCTGTTATTTAAGATTACATGTCATTTATATGTGGTAAGGCTGCGTCATTAGATATGAACACATTTCTTTCTGACTGTATCATCTAACAGTGGCACAGTAAGTTCAGTTTTTCGGTTCACTCGATCATGGCATCATTGTCATGACGGTGATGATCATGTTTGATGTTGACCCTACATCACAAATAATTACTGCACTCAGAAAATCACCAGTACTGCTATTAGCATCCATTCACAACCAGTGAAACAGATGAAAGGATGCAGAGTATTGCAAGAAATTCTCAGTTTGACATTAGTATCAGACAAAATCGGCTCAACCCTGTCGCAGTAAGTTAGCAGGAAATGGAGACTGGACTGTTAAAGCAAAGTCAGTGGACAAGAGAGGGCAGAGACCTGTTCTTTGAGCTTTTTTAAAGTAAATTGGTGTAAACAGCTCACAGGTTTTTCCAGCAGTGCTATCCAGGTGATATGGACACGCTGGCGAAACCTGTTGGCTTGCAGCCCTCCGACAGTGAGAGGGTGAGGCGTAAGGCAGACCTGATCTGACACAACACCCCCTGAGCTATCAACGGCGAGCTGATGCTTTTAAAGCACCGTCAACCTCCATATCATCTCCCTGAAGTGCAACAAAGAGTGAGTTTTTTGTGCCCAGAAAGCTTTGCCCTCTGCCACCCAAGACAATGCTGAGCTCTCCTGGACTTCCCTTTGGATTCGTCCACCCAGGAGCACATGTCACTGACCGTCTCTGCATGTGGAGTGTACGTCCCGTACATCAGGGGGCCACGTATAGAGTGTATCAGCGTGTAGGCGTCAACAAGCATTAGTTAAAAACTACCCTCTTCAACAAAAGCATTCGTTTTTCAGATGGAGACCTGAAGAGAGCCTGTGAAAATGTGCCTCCAATTTTGGCGATTTTCATGTTTTCACTTCAATCGAAGAATTACATGCTGCTCTGCGGCTTGAGAAACCTCTACCACATTTGGTCTTATGAAACCCTTTGAAATCCCACTGGATAAACTGAAAAATATGTTTGGTGGTCATGCTTTCAAAAAGACAGCTTTTCTTTACTCCCGAAAAGTTCGAATTTTGAAGGGTTTTCACTCGGCAGCGGTGACGTGAGCTATTCCAAGCTCTTTGAAATGGGATGGACGCATTTGTGGAGGAAAAGCGTCATTTGTCCGACGGTTGCTGTCAGAGTAGAGACAGATGAGACACGTGCAGAAGAACGAGACAGGACAGGAATTTTTGTCTCATATGCAGAGTTTAAATAGAAAAGATAGCATCAGAAATCGGAAAAAAAGGGTCAAGGATATTTGTTTAATGGACTGCAGGCATCCTGTTTCGCCACCCTCCCAGCTGTCCGGGGGCACGGGTTGTTATGACAAGAAACACCGCAGAGTTACGTCAGCTGTCCAAGCTCTGTACCATCATGATACGTCTAATGGAAACACAATGATGCCATCGTAATGTACCACCAACAAGCTGTTCCAAGGTCTCAGGTTATAGGGTCAGTGGGTGAAAACGATCCTGACGGGTTTAACAGAAACGCAAGAGCGCATAAATCAGATGAAAGGAAAAACAATAAGAAAACGGAAAAGAAAAGAGAATTGGGCGACGGTGGCTGCTGCTGCGGAAGATCTTCGTATTCATTACCCCCCACTTCTGGGCAGGTGGCTCTCACAATAAGGCCTGCTGAGTGAAGTACTTGTGCGAGATTAATAGTTGCGATAAGGCTGTAATGAGAGACCGAAAGGGGGAGGAATAAAGAGGCGTTTTGGGGGGAGACACAATACAGCAGAAAGAGAAGAGAAGCAATGCAAGAGAGACGAAAGAAATGGGGCAAACTTTGAGAGGGAAACGCACCTGGCCGCCTGCCAGTGGGATGTCAGCGGTCTCTAGATTAGTGGCTATACATTACCCCAGCCTATTAAAATATTACGCACACTGATTGATGCTGACAGCCTGACCAGAGGGTAGTGACTGTGTGGGCAAATGTGTCTGTCTTCATTTAGGCCCCGCTGCCTCCAAATCCTATTTCTATTGCCAGAGTCCTGCGAGCAGCACGACTGTGGATTTCTTGAGGGTTTCTCAGACAGATGTTTATGAGAGGCACTCTTAAAATCAACAAAGAGGAATTAAAACCGTTGGCGTGCCTTCCCGCCCTACAAAGGCGATGACTCTCTTTGTGGAAATCAATTTGCAAGCACATCGTCCCGCTTAATCACCGCGGTTCCTCTTGCAGTTAGGGGCCGAAGTCATCGGGGACGCCGGCGCTGCAGCACAATGAACTCCAATGACACATGACCGTCCTCTCTTGTAATAAACTCCAGGGATGCAACTCCACCACCACCCCTGTACCTCCACCCCAGCCGCACACACACCCATTTGAACTTGAAAGCTCTGTCGGCCAGATCGGTAAATAATTACAGGCAGCCAGGCAGGCAGCGCGGTAATTGAATGTACAGCGAGTTGAGATATGGTGATGGACAGATTCCCATTAACCAAATCCACCTCAGTGCAGTTCTCCTGAGGGCAAGTTATGTTCAAACAAAGCCTAATCCACCTACAGAGAAGTCTGACGCCCATGCCACCAAAAGTCAACAGAAAGACAGTAAGAGCAGCCTGCAGCGTGCATGCTCGCACCTCGTCCTTGTTTCTTTATATTTCACCCTTGACCAGGCAGATGTCACCTGCATTAAGTGAGTTTCTGCTGAGCTTTGTACTTGTGGCCGTGCGGCTGACAGAGGAAGTCCCCTCCATTAAACGCAGACACCGTCTTCAGTGCAGTACTTCGCTCTGAACACTTTAGCGTGCGACTGTTTGATGAGCTTGTTTGAACTTCCGACCTCGTCCCGGCGAACCCGTTTCAGCCGAGCAACCCTGCTCGAGCCTCGGTGGTTCAAGGGAAGGAGCGCAACACATCGATGGTCCTGTCATGCCGGCCGTGAAGGGCGTCTCATTTACCGCTCCGCTGTAGATTAAATTCTGGAGCCTGTCATGTACAATGGCTGTATTATAAGCTAGACGCAAAGCTGATTAATGTGAGATGTGACCAACGGAGAAGAAAGCCCTGACTTCATTAAAGATCTAAGGGTAGACAAAATAATGTGAACACATTCGGGACTTGAGCTTAAAAATGAAACATGGACAAACAACACCACGGTCTTGAATGTCATATCTCTGCTGTTCCAGTTTGTCTGAAGCAGATTTTCAAGGAGAATGTTGAACACTTAAAATGACAAGAGCGCTGTGGCGTGCTTTTAGAGTCCTAAACTTAAACCGCAGCCGTGTCAAATCATAAAATGCTCATATTAATCATGTGATAAATGCTCATATGTGGTTCGTCAGCGGGCACTGGATGAGAAAACGCTCATTATAGGTCGTTTTCTTGTTCATGTTGGGGGACTTTTTTGGTTCATTTTGCCACGTTACTGTATATCTTTCTGAAGTTTTTTTGAGAGGTGCAAATTTGCACTTTGTACACACATGATTGAGGTCTGTATGTGCAAAAAAAAAACGCTGTGGTTTTGCTGGTTTAACTTCATATGTGTAAATGCATGTGGTGGAGAATTCATCCGTCTGCACACTTCTGTTGAAACCCGCCTGTGGAGCCTGTCTGAAACTGTATTCCACTGCGTGACAATAGTAAACTGATAGTCTAGAGTCTCTCCTGTTTCCCTGTGGGACCCATTAGAAGCGACAGCATTAAACTCTCGAGCAGACTCAGACACAACAAAACATCAACATCACAAAATACACGGGGATCTGATGAGTTTGGCATTTATATTTCCTCCTCATTTTGAGAAAAGAGTGTTGTTCTGTAAGTTGTCACTCATTCCCGCCATCAAGCACCTAACACTCATGTAATTATGTTGAAAAGCAGCCAGAGTGCGACATTCACAGCAACAGTTTCTGAAACCAGTCAGTGTTACAGTTAGAGATTAGTGGGAAGTATTGTGAGCAGCAGAAGTCGGTGTTTTCATATGTGGGTCTGTTAGTTTTTGTGATTATCCGTGTGTGTGTGTGTGTGTGTGACTGTAGAACAGATGCTGTTGCCTCAGACTGCCTTCCATGTCCTGTGGGAGTCCCTCATGTTTATTTCAATAGTTCTAGTATTGCAGAAGCGTCACCTCACCTAGTGTTCTTAGGACACGGTGCAAAGGTCACACACTTGGTTGTGTGTTTCCTCGTCTGAACACACTGCTCATGGACTGTCGATGCAATCTGAGCTTGTTAGGATGCTTTCTAAAAGGCCGGTTGAGCCATACAGTTTTCCTCCTATCACAAGTGGTGCAGTTTGTATTCTTCATCTGATTTTAAGAAATCCAACTCCATCTGTGACCCTTTAGAATCAAATGTCCGTTGTGAGTGACTGCTAAACCCTGTGGTGCGCGCTCGCCTGCACTTTACTTTACTTTACTTCAAACTTTCAAATATTGCACTTTTTACTCAATTACATTTTTTCAAAGCTTAATTTAGTTACTTTGCAGATTCAAAGTCATGGTATAAATGTAATTAAGATAAGACTTTATTGATCCCTGGGGGGGAAATTCACAGGCTACCCAGCAGTACATAAAGCGATTGAAATTAGCTCCACCTTTACCAGCTGCAGCGTTAAAGTGGTGCACACATTAATACACTGATAATTATAACCTCAGTTATGTATATTCTTCTGAAATGGGCCATTGTGCATAATGAGTATTTTTCCATTTTGTACTTTAAGTGTATTTCATGCTATACTTAGTAAAAGGACCTTTTTTTAAGGTGCAACAATCTGAATATCCCACCCCAATCCCTCTCTTTCCATGTTTGCAGGACTTTTACTTCAACTTTTACATTGTGGTACTTCTACTTTCATTAAAGTAAAAGATCTACTTCTTCCAGCACTCCTGCTTAAGCGTAAGATATTTGTTTTGGCAGAAGTGATGGAAAAATGCCTGCAGTGGTTCTTTGATGAGCGGCCCTTGCTGAATGGCGAGTTGCTTTCCTTTAATCATTCAAGCTGTGAATCAGGTGGACATGGGAAGAAAGGGCTCTAAACAAAAACACAAATGAAACCTAGATTCCAAGCATAGCTCAGTCATGCGAGTCCTGAGTCACCACAATGGGTGCGCAGACATTAAAGGCTGCAATTAAATCCCTGCACGCCATTCAAAGCGTCTGAGCTACCGGCACGACTGGCTGCAGGAATATCCGCCTTTAAGCTGCAGTGCAGGATGTGTATTTAATTCAGGATAATGTCTGGCTCATCAGCTTAAATCATAATGTAACTTGCCTGACTGAGACACTGTTGGGAGTTCAGAGCAAACTGAATTCTATTGCAATTATCCAAAACACCTCAAACTGTAAGTTTCAGAGTCAAACTGAAATTTGAATTCTCCTGACATGAACAGCAATTATGCAGATTTTTTTTTTTTTTCCATTTTTCAATGAAGATAAAGTCTCTTTTGCATACATTTAGTTCACCTTGCTTGCTAACGTTAGCACTGATTCCCACAAGACGATGCTTTTCATGTTAGATCGTTACGTACCGAGTCATGGAGAAACATACAGAGTGCTTAAATCACAGGTATGACAACACATCCTCATGCGTAAACGAATGAGTAGGACAATTGTCACTGACTCCCACAATCCCATCTGTCCCAGTTAAAGAGTACCAGCGACAGGCCGATACCAGATCTTTGTTGTTAATGCGGTGAAATGGTCGCAGTTTGCTTCGGTTTAGACACCAAAACTACTTGGTCAGGTTTAGGAAAAATCACTGGACTACCTTCTTTGCTCCCGTCATAATTTCTATGACCATTAGAGGTCCCTGCCGAGCAATTAATCTAAATATAGGTCGTAATAACCTACTTGCGAGTCAACCTATATGGTCATTTTTCTGGTGAGGACAGGCTCAATATGACTAAACATCCACGCTGCAGCTGCTGATGGTGTGTCCACTAGAACTTGAGTAATATTCCAAGCTATTTTTAGCGCCTGTCAACACTGGTATTGCACCAATCAAAGTACAGTCCCGACATAGTTGGAACCAAAAAAAAACACCTCCCAAAATACTCATATTTTGATCAAAATAACACCAAGGATATGTACAAAAATGAACATTTTAAGAAGACGTAATGAACTTCTCATTATCGTTTTCACGTCGTCCTGGTTTGCCTTCTGGGTTTTTCGGAACATACCAAATGAACGGCTTGCTTTCTTCCTGCCTGCTTTGCAAATCTCAGGTGTCAGAGTGCCCTTGAACACACTGGTGAGGAGAGTTTTTTAAATGGTCCCGGCTCGCGGCTCCATTAAAAAATAGGACAACAAAATGCTGACTGTGATGGATTACCTATCGCAATCAGAGTTCAAGGCAGTGCAAGCTGAGGAAACGCTCTGCAGTTAGTAGCTGGTCACTGACCGTCTCTGAGCTGTTTATTTACCTGTGTTTTGTCCTGTGACCTCTGTTACAGGTACTGTATGCTGCATATTTAAATGTTGCCTTATATTCAGTCTTAAAATCTTAGAGCGGAGACATTTGCTTCAGGAGGTTTGAGAGGACGGGTTAAGGAAACAATACTCAATTTCAATATATTGCTTTTGTAATGTGTCACACCACTGACACAAATTCCTACACCATCTTGCCCGTTTTATATGTCCGCGATGAGACAATATTGCTTCAGCATGGATTTACTTAAATTATATTTAATGTTTCAACTGCTTCTTTGAGGTCAGCGTGTATCTGCTCTATCTGTGTTTACCCAGATAGAGAAGAGAGGTATGTTCAACCATCTTGAGACATCTGCTCCATTTCCAGCCAACACAATCAGGTCAGGAGGAGTCCGGACTCCAAAACCTGCAGGGGCTCTCAGATAGCAGATCAACCTCTATGCAGTACCTGAGGGACAGATAGCAGGAATTCATGGGGATTCAGGCGACTCTAATTATAGGTCTTCTCTCCGTGTGGAATGTGCATGAACCATCCAAGTGTGCTGATACGTATACTTTTGGTGACCAAAAAGAGGAAAATGAGCTAGAGGGGGAGGCGAGCAGAGGGAGAGACGGAGGCAGGAAATGAAGGAGGGACCAAACTTGACAAAGATGAATGTGGGAAGCCTCCATTTATCTCTGAGCCACTCACTTACATGTCCAGTTGAATACAAAGATGGTGAAAGGAAAAGAGGACGTCAATATGATATCAATATCCACCAGAAAAATGAGCTCAAATGGTGTACAAACGTGTGACTTTGACACCAGAAACAGCTGTTCTCATCCCACCTCCTGGCAGCTGTCAGCGTTCATGTCTTTAAATCATTACCCCAGTGTTTTTCTGACCTTAAACAAGGAGTTTTTATTTTAACCACAATCTCGCTCCATCCCTACCCTCAACCAAGTTTTAGTTGCCAAACCTTAACCATACAGGGAAAGTGGCAGATCTAAACGCATTCATATGAAACATTTTAGTATGGATCATCTAGACAGGCAATGAGGTTTTTTCAAGCATTGGGGGGACAAAGTCCGCAGTCCAAAGGTGCCGAAGGCTCCAAAAGGTTCTCACTGTGTGACCTTGCTGAGGGATACTCTGCAGTTCTGTGCAAAAATACATTCCAGAGACTAAGACCCAAATAGTCTCGGGCATTTCCTCTGCAGGAACTCTCCAAGATGACCTCTGGAGAAACTTTACCTGCATTTTGACTGCAGGAAATGGAGACTAAACTTAGTTCCTCTACAATAGTTCCAGGTGCCAAAAAAGTCACAGCACCACTTCATTCACAAATAAGAAAACTGTATTTGCCTATTGTTTCCTTCCAGTGTAACCTACTAAAGCAGAAAATAGTGGAAGTAAATAAAAACACCCAGCAGATGGTTTTATTTGGAGGGAGATGTTTCAGAAATTTCAGTCTACTTTTGCACCTCCGCTTTGCACTTTAAAAAGAGCATTGCGATCTTTAGGATTCTTCAGATGTGGCGGAAACGCAAACAGGGATGTAAAAGAGGCACTTTTTTTGGCTGCCTGTCCTCTTTTAGCTCAGTTTTTGTTCTCTACCAAGTCAAGAGGAAAATATCTGAATCTTTAGCTGCTAAATGCTAAATTCAAAAGCTGGTCTCTAACTGTCAGCTGTTTGTTTATCAGAGATTGTTTATGGAAAATAGCTGCCAACTGTGGCCAAAAACGACGCCATGAGATCAGTGAGAACGACCAAAACAGCGATGTTGTGGACCAGACGGCTCAACAATGAGCTGAACTTTACAATTCAGTTCCATAAAGCTGCAGATGGTCAGGTTTAGGATTAGGGTTAAGAGGTTGGGGTTAGGGTGTGTGATAATTACCCGTCCTGTATGTCCATTACGACAAAGGACCTTTTCCCCCATTCTCACAGTTTGCTCTTTGTCCTTGGATATGTTGCTATATTGACTAAATCCACTTTGAGATAGACATGAAGAAAACATGAAACCATCCTTTAATTGGACTTTGAAATTGGTTTAATGGCCTGGGTTGTTGGTTTGTTCCATTTTCCATCTTGTTCCAGCTTTAGCTTTGGTCAGGTTTTGTTTCTTCCTACGTCTGCAGACAGGAAGCAGCAGCTGCAGACAGCTTTAACCTATAACGCCGACACACGAACCTCAGGTCCGCTGTACATCTCAGACTGTTTACCAATAAGATGTTACAGGGTACATTATTGTGTCTCCTTCAGATCCCCTCATTAATATTCCGCTAACGCCTCACTCTGAGAAGACCAAAGTGAGAAGATTATGTTAGAGCCTATCAGATTGAATCAGACCAACAGGTTGTGTTTTGCCACTGTCTTTGAACATCCTCAAGGATTCCCCCGCACAGATAAGGCAGCTTTTACCTTTTCAATAACCTTTCATACCTTATCACCTTCCAAAATTACTGCATTTTTTTTTTTTTTTTACAACTCAGCCTCTGTTTTCTGACCTCACTCGACACTTCACACACTTTCCAAAACACCGCTCACACCCTACCGCTCTCAACCCAAACCGACTTCCCAATCAATAAGGAAGTATTTCTGTGTGCGCCTCCACTCTCTGCAGCTCTGTGGGTGTATGAATCTCTAGCAGAGATGGTTTATAGGGCTGCTCTCCTCTCCTAAACGACACGAGGCCTGCCTTCTACAGGAGAGGCAGATAAGAGCTTAATGCATTACCCTGCAGAGCTGTGTCCAGCGCCGGCCTCATAAATCACATCATGCTTGCACTTGAGTGTTGACTATGTGTTTGTGTGTATTGGTGGTGGGCGTGTGTTGGGGGCTTGGTACGATCACAGCACACATGCGTTCATATGCTTGATGACATATCAAAAACACACATGACGCTGTTTGTAGATGTTAAATGGATTTTTTCCCTCCGCAGGTTTCTTCATCTCAGCGGTTACCTCCGCAGCACACACTGAAACACTTTGTCAGGATCTTATATTAATGAATGATGGACGAGGGGCCATCTATCACCGCAAATTTCTACTGAGAAAAACATTTGTGTGGCCAACTGGCAACACGGTACATAAGAGACAGAGGCAAACGTTGTCAACAGGGCTGACAGTGCAGCCGGGAAGGAAATGAGCTAACTGACGCCAAGGGACCTGAGTGTCATCTCTGTCTTCGCGTGAAGATTTATAAAGTCAAATGACATTCAGAGTGCGGAAAACGTGAAGGAAATTTACAGCAAGGCCACGTTGACACCAGCTTTAGTGAAAATGGGAAAACCGCCGCTGCAGAAACAAACACAGCCGCCCGGAGAAGAAGTTGAAGCTGCTTTAACTTTAGCCGGACTGCACGACGTCTGCGGTAGAATTGTTGCTGATCATTTTGTAGAAGTCTAAATTACTAAATTACTCTGCAGTGCTTTGGCGCCTTCAAACTTATGGATATGTTACTCACTCTGGACTTGGGACCAGCAGTGACTGCGCTGGCTTGTGCATCCCCAGTCGCTCTGGAGCAACCCGGGGTTCAGTGACTTGCCCCACCTGCTGAGCAGCTGCTCCAGTATTCAGTAATCATCCATTTAAACTAAGTGAAGGATCTATTGTTTGGCAGATCTGCTCGGCTCTTTTCAGCTGGTTATCAGTAAGGACTCCTCCCTTGAACTCTTTGAGCCTCCTTCCATCTGGAAAAACACTTCAGAGGATCCAAATATTCATAGTATTTATTACTACTGACATGATACCTTATCGCAAACATCCCATTTTAAGTCTGAATGTTAGTCTTTAGATCTAATTTACAATATACAGTAGTTTAACATCTCTAACACTACATTTACATCCCCTCCTGTGGTCCTGTCTAATGGCCCTTTGTGTCTATTCTCCTCAAGTGTTTTGGTTGCTGTGATTAACCTTCAAAGCCCCGAGCACATTCTTGATTTCCACATGGAAATGGATGCATGAATGTGGTGGTGGAGCACAGCTTTATGGCGGATGAGAAAGAGTTACTCATTCTACTTTCTCAATCATTTTCTCTGGCGGCTGCTTTGTAGGACAAGCTAAGGAGTCGTGGACAAGCCCTCCTACACCCGTCCTGTCCAATAAGACTCAGCGGTCGCGGTGATCCTCTGAGGCAGACATCATTGCACATGATTGTTTTAGTTCCGCCGTCTCCGTCGAAACCACCCTGTGTCGGAGTCCAGTGTGACTGCGTAGCCTCACCGCTTCATCATGTTGGATTAAGTCAAGTGTCTCCACCCTGGCTGCATGCCAACAGAGGTCAGCCCGGGCGGCTTGCCTATGAAAACACAACAGTCTCCCCTCCTCTCTCAGTTACTCTAACAAGGAAGAGCACTTCAGGGAGAGGAGCCTGTGTTTAACCAGCATGTGGAGTTTTCAGAGATAAGTATCTCTGAAAGAGGCCCCGCTCAATTCAAGTAAGATTGGCTAACCGTTTCCATGTATGTGTGTGTAAAACATCGGTGCATGTGCGCTTGGGTTCGTGTGTGTGTGTGTGTGTGTGTGCGCGTGTTTGAGTTATGACTGTCAAAATTGTTATAACCATGTCAGTCTGGGTTAAATCCATCTGCAATCCCTATCGCCAGCTCCACCCTGTCTTTAAGGAGTGATCTCACCTTCCAGATGGTGCATTGTTCTCACAGCGCCTGTCTCGGTCTCACCCACAGTCACACAACACACACTATATGAAGTTTGCAACACTAATAACATGACTACGACCATTAAGACAACACCCTCAAAGTAATTATAATGCAAAATTCTTAATCTGAGTCTTTCATCTCTGTTAAGATAGTATTTGTCTTGTTATAATTGGTAAATAAAGATTTTACGTTCTTAAGCTGCCTCACTGTGTTACTGTGGAAATCAGATCGCAGTATTTTGAACCCTGCAAACGCTTTCGCCATCGCCTCAATCTAGGAATTTTTATCCAGTTCTGTTGTTCATTTGGAAACAGGAAATGACTCGCGCTTTATCTCAAAGCATCACGGCATTGTTCAAGAGAAGAGATATCCATCTTGATCTTTTTATAGCGGAATGAGGTAAAAATCAGCAAAGGTACAGCGAAGCGTCAGCTATCTGATCCTCATCCAGCTGCTCGGCTTCAAACAGTTCCTCCAATGAGAAGAAATGCCGTGGAGACGATCCCCATTTACCTCCACAGAAGCATTCAGTCATATCCATTTTCACATGGCTTTGTTTCCTGTTTGAGTCACCTTTTCATGCCGATGTCCCTTCAATGCCTATCAGTGCATGAGCGCAACAATCATTCCATTCAAACCTGGAGGTATAAAGTAAACACAGCTTGCAATCTGCAGCCAAAGATCAGTGTTTCCACGTTGGCGAACATGATGAGGAGAGTGTCATGCATTTGGTGTGACAGGTAAACCCGGGGCACAGTTGCCTGGCAGCCCCGTGATAAGGTGTCTGTGTTTGTGAGCGTGGGAGAAGAAAGTTCTTATCTGTCCACATTTCCATTACAGGCAGGTGCGTCTCAGCACCTCCAGATTGTTTGCAGAGAAAGTCGGCTTTAAACAAGGAAGTGATGTATGCTAATGAAAAAGTCTGACAAACTAACATAATCATTGTTCCGTGGGAGAGTCAACACTGTAGGCACACATGTGCAGACGCTCCCGGCGCTGTCTCACTCCCACACACACAAAGAGCGACGTCGATTATCTTCTGCATCCATTAAGGGGTTTAAGCTCTGCACACTTGTCACGCGGTCAATTTCTAATGAATATCTCGGTGTGAGAAATGGAGGCAATAAAGGGGGAGTTAATGAGAAGAGGACAGTGTGCTGTGCGCAGTCTGAGGCCTAATGAAAGCACGGATATGGATAACATATACACCCCTGGCCATGGCCAAAGTCCCCTCTCTGTATCATTTTTATGGCACAATCCTTCTTGGATGCCACCTCTCAGCCCAAGCTGAGGGATTACGCTGGTTCGCTTTCTTTCTCTCTCACCTCAGATTTCCATCTCCGCTCTCTTTGCCACCACGCACCTCTTTTCACACCATCCCTCCTCTCTCACCTTGTCGTCTCTCTCTGCTTTGATTCAGCTCGCGCCGTCCATTCATGCTTTGCTCCATTCATGCTTGTGCTCTTGCAAAGGAATCGGCAAACATGCAGCGTTTCATTAGCGCCCTCAGGAAGACAAGAGGATCCAACTTTGTTCAGGAGGAGAGTAGAGTCCCCCAGGACTGATGCAACCTGTCCAATCCGGCTAATTTCCATCAGGATTTTCTTTTTTGTTTGCAGATGAAATGAACATTTCTCGTTCCACTCATTCATTATCTTCTCCTTGTCATCTTGCCTCCTCGGTGTTCCCACTCCAGATATCTTCTTTCACCATCCAATTCAGGGAGCTGGCTGTGTTTTATTCATGTACATAGTGATAGAAGCAGTAATGTATTCCTGTGTGGTTTCAAAATCACATGTTCTTCCTCTATCTTCTCTCCATTCTCAACCTTGGGATGTGTTAAAACTGAGACATAACACCTTCTGTATGAGCTGAGAGCTCCTCTCTGTAACTAATAAACAGGTTGACTGACAGTGTCTCTATGAAACCTGTACCACAGAGACCTGTAGTGATTTATTGAACACAGGCATCATATCTCATTAGAATATCTCATAATAGATGTTGGATTTGTAATCTTGCATTGATGCATTTTATAGACTCAAATCTTTTATAAGAAATGTGTCTGACACATAAAGCATTATCTGAAATTGCAACTGATGATTTATAGTTATACTTCATGTCTTTTGAGTGTAGGTTCATACTCTGGAGAGTATCGCACAGGATAATAAAATGTTCATTATCCTTTAATCTTTGTCTAGAGACAAGTCTAAGCCTAAACCTGGTGATTTCCTGTCGGGGGTGTGGCTGATATATGAAGTGTCGCCAGTTGACTTTGGTCCCTCCAATCAAATTCATAAAGCCCCGAGCACCGCAGAGGCCCACTAAATCACCGGGTCGCCCTGTCCTCCAACAAAGGAGCTGTGAGGAATTCAGTTGCTGCATCCTGCAGTACATGCAATGAAATAACAAGGTGAAATTCTCCAAATAAGACACACAGGTAGTCACTGCACACATGCAGGGTTTCACACTCGATGGTGAGGTACTTGAAAGTATACTTTATACTTCTACACTGCTACATTTAGGTGGAACTGCGTACTTTTCAGATTAAAATAATGCAAAACCTGATCTGCTTATAAAACAGAATACATTGTTAATGTCGTGTTTTTTTTCCTGAGCTAGGACCCAAAAGGCTGCACACAGACAGTGAGACAGGGAGGTTTGAAATGTCTTTTTTCCACACTTGAAATGTGCAACAGATGAATCAGATTATTGAGGGGAGAACGGGCAGGCGGGAGATGAGTCCAGACTTTATACTCACGACTGCTGAATTCACACCGAAACAGTCCGGAGGAGGACAGAGGATTGACCTGAGGCAGGTGAGAGACAAGAGTCAAGCAGGCAGGGAAGCAAGCATTATACAGTGGAGACGACTATAACCACTGTTCACAAGGGTTAGGGATTTGACGAATACTGGGTGCAGAACTGGGGTTCAAACACAGGAAAGCAGAGGAGTGATTGGTCGATGAATCTCAGCTGTGCTTAGGAGATGCGGAGGAGGTGTGGACAGGTGCTGCTAATCCTGTCAGTGGACCTGCATGAGACACCTACACACAAACAAGGAGAGACAACACACAGGGAAAGAGGAAACACAAACAGAAGGAAAAGGGAGGCAGACTGCCCATCAGAACAGTTTTAAGGCTAAACCTGAGATTTATTTATTTATATTTACACGTCTGATCAGATTTGTCTTGTGACTAGACTAAACTAGCTCACTGTAGGGTAGTTAAAACTAGCTCTGATTAATAATCTGATTTGTTATATCAGTCACAGGGGCTGATTTTCTACTTTTTCTTTTAACTGCAGAACGTTTACTTGCGATGCTAACTCTGTTTTTCTCTTCTTGGCATGTTGTTGCCATCGTCTGGATGTCACAAGTCTGGGTGGTCGTCAGGAACGAGAAAACAAAGCAAAATATGAAACTTTAAATCTTATAAATGCTGCTTTGTTTCCCTGACCATGAAAATTTAAATTATGTTTCTTTTTTCTTTTTTTAGTTTGAAAGGCATAACAAAGAGTTTCCCCCCAAGGCTTCAGTTCTACAGGTGTTAATAATAATGCAAACACACACACACACACACACACACACACACACACCTTCTCAGCCTGAAAAAAACACAAAGTGCACACAAGTGGAAGAAGCTGTACGTTCCTGCATGGGTTTGTAAAAGATTTTACTTTCCAACAAAATGTCTAAACCCGCTGATGTGTTTGCCACAGATGGAGGCTCCAACTGTCTGAGACCGTCCTGCAGATTTGCTTCACCTGCTCAGAGTCAGAGGCTCACTTAGAGATGGGAAAATGTTGAGAATCGTACTGACAAACGTAATGCATCAATTTCAGCGAGACGATACTCACTTTTCCTAACATTTAATTGAAATATTTTCACTGTTTCCTTCATCACGCCTCATTAATTCTGGTGGCATTAAGAAGGTAAACTAAACCTGAGCCCCGGCAGACGGTAAACTGTGACTGCAGACGCTTAATAATCTCTTTACCTTCAGTTCAAGGAGAGCCGATGTTGACATGATTGCAACTGCAGTGATTGAGGCATTATAATGTTGTGTTTGGAAAGAAAAATTCCATAATGGTCTCATTTGCAATGATGGATCACATTTGCCGAGGCAGCGGTGGGTCTCAGCAAGCTGTTCTGAAGTACTCTGACAACAGAAGGAGCCTTTGACTTCCAGTAGGTACAGTAAATCAGACAGTCGTGAGTTTAGATCTTTCATAAGCATTTTTTTAAAACCACAGTCTTATTTTCACAGTTTTGGCCACAGTCCTGTTGGTTTTGATGACATTTTACTCCCCAAGCTTTGCTGAGATATGTTGAGAGGAAGAAGAAACACAGTGAACATGGTAAACACACTGCTGTGTATTAGCATTGTCACTGTAAGCATGCTGACGTTAGCATGTAGCTCAAAAAGCACAACTGTAAGTACAGCCTCACAGAGCTGCTAGACTGGCTGCGGACACTTTGTTCTGTTCTCTTCAAAATACTTGATTCTAGCAATATCACCAAAAATAATACACCGGTTGTAAGTAATAATACTCTAATAATAATACTTTAATGGCTGTGGCAGATCTTTTGTAGACTAATAAGCCCAGTTCAGCTGATAACAGAGCAACAACACGAACCTCACAGCTTCAAACACAGGTGTAAGTGCACCTGTCGATGTAGCTGGAGAAGTGCAATAGTAGTACACAGAAAATACATACTCTCACAGACACACACCCACTCGCCCATGAGCTATACAGAAACACAAGGATCTGCCTGATGGGGTTTTTCTAGTCACGTACTTGTTGGGCAGGCAGACAGTTGGAGAGTGGACGGGCAGGATGGAGGGTTTTGGGCTCCAGCTGGGAAGATTTTCTTTTCTGCAAGAAACACCACAGCCAGCTCAGAGCGGGGAACCAGCAGACTTCGTCTAATACTCACATTATTATTAGGCCATCGCTGCAACCCACTTCAAGGTTTGAGAGCAGCTTCTTCTTTCGTGTCCTCTCTCCGTCTTACTTAGATGCATCTTGCGTCCTCTTCCTCGTAACTTTGGCTTGTGGCACTCTCATTCGCAGAAGTATGTGACCTCATTCCTGAGCTGTCCTAATTAGTTTGAGGCAGCTTCACAGAACGTGCCGTCAAACTTTCAGTTATGTTTGGCTTTCTTTCATCTCTTTGGAGATAGGCAAAGTGAGAGTATATATATATATATATATATATATGAATGAACACACACCTACGCTTTCAGCCTATGTCCTTGTGTGTGTATGTGTGCTTACAGGAAGCCTCAGCTCTGGTATGTATTGGCACTCAACTGTGTTACACTACCAGTGGGTCACAAGCTATTGTGTGAACATCTCTGTGTGGAGGTGATATTAGAAATGCTGTATTTTTACACTTTTTGTACCACTGAGAATTTTTATGGAGCCTTGAGAATGTGATGATTTCAGGAAAGCCATGCCGCGCCTTATGGAATCTGTATTTTCCTTTGCACGTGGATCTTGTAGAACACTTTCTCCACTTTTTGAGATACTTCTGTGAGGAAAAGTGAGCTGGGTTAACAGACAAGAGCTGCCCTGGGTCACACCGGAGTATATCGGGAGTTCATGTCAATCAGGGCGAAATACGACCCTCATATCATCTGATACCGCAGACTCTACGGGCCTGTAGTTGTGGCTCAGAGCTCAGCTCCTGTTGTTGAAGCGGACATAATGTCACACCAACAGTAGATCATCTTAATGCGGTGGCAGCATGGCGCACACACAGCAGAGAGGCGATCGAAGTCCCTCACCTTCTGATGGACCACCACAGGCCTTATGGACTAAGCTTAAAACAACACATAAAGTATGATGTTTGTTAATATAAAAGATAATTTTGCAAGTCAGGAAAATGCTTGTTGAAGTATAAAACTGTTCAAATATGGACCTAGAAAGACTACACGCCCAAAAGTTGCATAAGTGATGTGACGCTCGATTAACGCTCAATGAAAACCTCATGAAGGCGGTCCCGCATGCTAGCTCTCACAGAGCCGACTAAGACTCCTGTTGCGTGGCTGCAGCTCTCAGCATGGCCACACTTGAATGATTTTCACCTCCTTTAATACTTTTTCCCTGTGAAATAAGCCAGGGTGACGGCCATGTTGGTGCTGGAGATGCCTGTACGACAAACTGACTTTCTTGAGATGGAAAACTATCTTTTAAATTGCCGAACATCATATGTGTAATTCATGGCACAATTCAAATGGGATGAAACATTTATTTGCCTCTCACTGTTGAATGTGTTCACATTTTCCCCAAAACAAGGTCCCATGGGTCAGGAGAGGGTCCTCGCCTCTCTATTCTGGGCTGAAATTAACCCTGATCCTGAGCTCACAGGTTCTGTATTTGCTGGAGGGTTTCTTCACAATGTCTACGTGCTCAGTTTCAGCACGGGGACATGAATGTTTTATCTTATGTATTATTTGTTGTTTTGTTCACACTGAGTCCATTTACAAGCTGGTAACTTGGCCTGAGTGACAGATAAACCCTTACAGGTGAAAGGCAAGGTTCAGGATAACTTATCCATTATTTATCAGTTAAGAACTGAATACTTTCACAGACTGTTGAAGTAAAAGAAAATGTGAGAAAACCAGAGACATCCTGAAAGAGTTTCTGCATCTTTTTTCCCCTCCTCCACATTAGTTTGATCAGTAACACTCAAACATCAGGGCTGTCGATCGGCTTCGTACCAGCGCACAGACAGAAAGGAGGACATCAAATATTTATTCCCACAACTCCTCCTTGCGCACAACAGACCTCTGATACATACAGTGCAGTGAATTATTGAAACTCTCCAGCAGCTATGCATTTAATACCTCTGACGTGCACCCACAGCTGTGGATGGGCAGGTTAGGGAATTTGAGGTGTAGTCTCACTTGAGAATCTGTTGTGAAGTACAGTAAAATGATTAAACTGCTGAGCAGAAATCAGGAATAACTGCACCTTCCTACCTGAAGACAGCGTCTGAGGGGTAATTCTGGTTAATTATGATTTAAGTAGGCTTGGCCATCATTCCTCGAAGTATTAATGAACATTGTCTCCTGCAGTTAATGGCTAAAGTACTGAAAGTTCATTTGAAAATACAACTACTCGAGTAGAAGTTAAAAACTAACCTGTGGATGCTCCATCGTATCGTTTTGGCCTAGTGGCTGCAGTAGACATTGCAGGTCACATGACTCCCTCTGGCCAATCCACAATCATTACAAAGAAATATCTTTCTGACCACCACAAACACTCTTGAATTACTTTCTCTGTCAGAACGTGATCCATTACAACCAATAATAATGAAAAAGTCTCCAGACTTCGTGATCCCTTAACATAGTATACAACATAATATCTGAAAAACCAATGACATCAGCGTCATTAGTTTAAGTTTGCAACAAGAAAATGCAGGTATGCTATTACACTATAATAAGATATGTTAGCATGTAGCTTGGTGCACAACTGTGCAACCCTAACCCTAAATTCCACCGGGCCAGGTGGGGCTGATTACTGTCATTCTAGTCAACATTTGCAATCCCACCAGGTGCACAGCGTCTCCATTTCAGAAGCATCCCAGAAGCGTATCTGTGCTCTGCTTCGTGGAAACTTTCCACATGTAACAGGGTTTTCAAAACACTTCCACATCTCTGTGGACAGGATATTAAACCAGCCTGGCAGGATTTCACACAAGGCCTCTTGTTCATATGCATGAAGATGATTAACAGAGATAATGAAGAACAATGGCCCTGTAACAAGCCTACACCGCATTCCACCCCAATACAAAAAAGAGAGAGAAGAAACAGACAAGAAATAGGCAGAAAATACAAGTGAGACTATCTGTTTCGCACCTGATCCTCATCTACTTCCTTCCATGGTTTTTCTAAATTGCAAAAGTTACTCCAGCGTACCCCTTCCCCCTGTTGCTACCTCCAGATCCCAAATGGGCGCCCACCAGGGAGCAAACAAGTAGATAACAGTTTGTCCCAGCGGGTGACACCAGCAGCAACAAAGCCAAAAGGGTGAAGAGGTTAGGAGGAGGGGTATCAGTGAGAGAAGAGGTGAGAGAACAGTGGGGTCTGAACAAAACCCTCAACCTCTTCCAATTAAGAGGCAGCAGGTGTCAAAGGCTCGCATTGATGAAGCTCATGAACTTTTGCGAATCATCTACTACGTCATGTAAGTACGTGTCTGCACATTTGCAGTGCATTTTCTCACATTAATTTTTATGAATGAGCCATATGGTTTGGAGCGGGGGGTCTGTTTCCTCAGTTCAGGCCAATCAGAAGTGTCGTGGCGGAGCGTGTTATTCGTCATGCAGCGTGTCTGTTGTGTGGGAGATTAATCAGGAGAGGTAGGGTATGTTTGGGTGCCTTTAGAGGACGGCCCCACAGGCCCTTTCCCAAAACATATGTGAGTGATTATGACAGATGGGGCCCTGGACAGGGGCTGGGGGAGGGTGATGTAGGGCTGTAATGCCTGGTTGTAGAGAGCTTGCTTTAAATGTGACTCTGACTGTTTTTTAACTGATGTATTGGTGTGACTAATTCAGCTCTGGGAGTCTGTTTTTCTGACAATACATCAGCTCTTAAAGTCTGCTTCTCTGCAGCCGCCCCCGTGCAATCCTTCTCTCTCTGACTCAGAGCTTTATGGTCTTATACATCTGGGCACGTATGCAAGAGACTGGGAGCAATGTTTTTCCAGTGATATTACCGCCTGCAACCATAATCCCTTTTAAATACCGACTGTATTTTTAACCCTCAGTCAACCATCCCGTTGTTATCTCATCATTATTCACCATCTTCTTTAATCGCCTGGCACCAACAGCGGTGCAGAAACTGACTCATTACCATATGATGCACGCATTATAGCCCTTATATGCTTTTAATAGTCAGAATTTGTCTTTGCATCATTAGTTTTGTTGGATAAAATTCATATGACACATGATACTGATTTTTGTAAATATCTGCTTATTCTGACTTTGATGCAGCAACACGTTTAAAACAAGTCGGGACAGGAGCAACTAAAGACTGGGAAAGATGTGGAATGCTCCAAAAATGCCTGTTTGGATCATTCCACAGGTAAACAGGCTCATTGGTAACAGGTGAGAGTATCATGATTGGCTATGAAAGGGGCATCCTGGAAAGGCTCAGTTGTTCACAAGCGAGGATGGAGCGAGGTTCACCACTTTGTGAACACATGATTGGATGAAGGATGTTACTGCATGGGCTCAGGAACTGATGACTGCGTTCTGTTTTTATTGTCTTTTTAAAACAGAATCCTACCTTTTTTGTGGAATCAGGGTTGCATATCAAACTCTCCAGCAGACAATAACTGGAGATGAAATATTATGTTGGCACTCTGATGAGGTTTTACATGTCTTTGTTTGCAAATTACATGCAGCGTTGTGACAGTTCTATCCTAAACTACAGAATATATCCATGCTGTAATCTTATATGTTCTATGCCAACTCCATAAATGTTAATGAACTCATTCTTCTCTAATATTGATTATTTTTTTCACATACTGAGCTTTAACTCACCAGCAGCATCTTTCCTTTTGCCGTCAGTTTGATGAATGAGTGGATGCTGCTCCACCGTGCTATCTTTAAGTATATTTACAAGCTTTTCATAATAATGCCGCTGAATAGTTTTTTGGTATTACTGCTCCTCTACTACTGAGGCGCTGCACTCGCTCCAATGTGTCTTTCATGACTGATGATTGATTTGTTCCATTTATTTTAGATCCGCTTTTAACTGTGAGCAGGAATTTGTTTGTAGACCAAACAAGGCCAATAAACAACAAATGACAATATGCTGCCCTGCCCACAATGCAGCAGTGAGTCATCTTATCCCATTATTTCTCCTCGGCTGAAGACTACCAGTAATGAGTAAACAAGGCTTTATGTTGCTCCGTCTTTTTTCTCAAAGGCTTGAGACCCAGGCACGGCAGAATGATGCAAAACCAACAGACAACCAACAGTACTTATTGTTATTCACCATAAAGTTTTATTTCTGGGGAACTGCAGTTTCTCTCTATTCAAATGTGTTGTGAACGGTTTCACAGCTCGGGGAAATGCAGTGGAAATCTCATTACAGTGTACACATGGTGGAAAAAATGTTGGCTCCGGGGCAAATTAAACGCCTTCTCCTGAATCGCAATAGGCTTGTTAGGATTTTAGTGTGGAAATGTGGCACGGTGGGGGCGGCGGGGGGATAGGCAGGCTAACAGTTGTGCCACTACCTGACTGCTGTAACAAGCGGGGTTAAACTGTAACCTGTGGTCCGCTGTGACCCTCTGAGCAGCACCGGGTGATTTGCATTAGATGCGATCGCTGGAATTTTCACCTTTGGACGCGGCAGCAGCCTGAAGCACACCGGCAGGTGTGTGCGTATGTGTAAGTACTACTTAACAGGTAAACACCCACTGATATTTGGGTCAATTCACATTCCAGTGTCATGTACTGACATTCCTGTGCTACACCCACCACGTTCAGACAAATCAAAGCAATGAGATGCATTTTCAGCAAACAGACCTTTTTGTTTATTGAGAGGCAACGAGCAGTGTGGAGGAAATACTCCTTACTAAGCCTCTAAATACAGTCTGACACAGTAACGTCAACGCCTTATGCTGCAATCAGTCAATACAACAACAAACAAAAATCACCATAGAATCAGACCAACGCCTCTCCCCTGCACGAGACAGTCGGGGGCTTAAGCAGCTCCTTCAGTGGCAGATTGCTGCATCCAGTGTGTAAGACAGAACGCTACCGCAGGTCCTTCATTCCTACAGCTGTCAGACTGTCGAACGGCAGCATCACGTCGTGTAGCTCTGTGTTGATGCAGTCTACATCATAAACCACCGCTACTGTCATCTAATATATGCTCACATTATCCATTTCATCTGTGCAATAAGACTATTCATTATCTATAATGGCAACAGCATTGTTATAAATTGTACATATTGTGCTTATACATAGTTTGAGCTGCCATCCATCTGCTCCGTTAGTTGATTTGAAGTCTATCAGTCGGCTAGTGCTGCTGATTGCTGTGTGTGTTTTACACTGCAGCTGGCAAAGCTGTTATAATAGTTATATTTAACTATTGAAAAGACATAAATAAGTCACACTGTTGCACTGGATGAAATATTACATGCAATTAAAATGTAATTACAATGAGCTAAAACTGTTATCCAATCCCACATACACCATTATAATTATAGCAACATATGTGTATTAACCCGCCTTTGAAAATAGTTCTCCAGATAATACACCTTTTACTCCATTTGAGTAACATTTGCTGAAAACTACAGCGCCCAGCTGTTTTACGAAGCTTTGAGTGAAAAACACATATTTGTGACTCGCTTTCAAAGTCACAAACAAGCTACAAAAACAGGAAATCGTTGAGAGACGGAGGAAACGCACAGTTGGTTTGGTCCTTTCATGGGATTTGTTAAGCGTAAATGTCTCCAGACTTATCCTTTAACCAATTTGAGCCAACTGTGACTCAACTTAATTTAGATAAAGTATAAATAAAGCAACTATTTCCATGGGGTGTTTACATGGTTGTTGTTGCGTTATATGGTGAAACGTAAACTTGCCATGTTAAGAGGAGGTGCAGTTGTTAGTATAATTAATCAAGTGGACTTCAATTTAAGAAGATAGATTTGATAAAGAGCAGAGTTTTTGCTTGGTTGATGATCGTCCTTAAAGAAAGCAGCAAAGCAGTCAAACGTATGGGCGCTGTAGAGTCTGTATTTACGTCTGTATATCTGGAGCTGTACAGAAAAACACCTAGTGATTTCTAGGTCAATTAACATTCCAGTTTCATTTCACAGAGAGTGACCGAGCACCCCAGGGCATTCTGGGATAACAGATGCTCACAACGCACAGCCCTACCGTACCGAACGGGCGTCACAACCTGAAGATAAAACCCACAAGAATGTCAGCCTTCTTTGGCTCCAGGACGTTTAATGACACTGAAAAAGAGCTCAGTTCTCTCTATGGTCGGATGCAGAGAAAGAGAAAAAAACACAGCCCGTGACCTGCCTCAGGGGACAGAAATGTGAGTTTTGAGCGGTGACCTTGAGTGATCTCCGAGGTAGAGAACCTGCTCCATCACAAATGGACCAACGCCAGGGCAAAGCCATCCGTGCTGGAGCGAGGGCCAAAGTGGGCTCATTTGGGCTGGAGTGGAGCCAAAGCAGTGACTCTGTCAGCAGGTCAGCATTACTTAGAGCTGGCTAATGGACATGAGAGGACAGGAGGGGGGGGGGATCTAATGTTATGAAAGATTCTTAAAAGAACAGCAGACAAAGATGATAGTTTGTCAATATTTAGTTTATTTTAAATATGCAAAGGAAATTTTTAAAAATGCTACCAATATAACTAAGATTTTGCAATAGTGTGGTATTTTGGGCTTCAACTGACAATTATTTATTTAATAACTAATAAAATAATAATAAATAAATAATCTCCTTCAGGGGCGGCACAGTGGAGGAGCAGGTAGTGCGCGTGCCTCACTGCAAGAAGGTCACCGGTTCGATCCCCGGGTCGGGCGTGGCCTCTGTGTGAAGTTTGCATGTCCTTCCCGTGCTTGCGTGGGTTCTCTCTGGGCACTCCAGCTTCCTCCCACAGACCAAAAAACATGCTCATTGGGTTAATTGGTGTCTCTAAATTGTCCTTACGTATGAGTGTATGCGTGAATGGTTGTCTGTCTCTATATGTTGCCCTGCAATCGACTGGCGACTGGTTCAGGGTGTACCCCGCCTCTCGCCCGTTGACATCCGTTATAGGCTCCTGCCCCCCCACAACCCCGAAAGGGATAGTCGGGTATAGACAGTGGATGGATGGATGGATAATCTCCGTCATCAGTGGGTGAAGCATGTTCAGTTTTCATGATAACAACTTTTTATTTTATTTTGCCGACTGAGCAAACGCTGCTAAAAACTGTGAGATGTGGTCGAAAGCTCTGGAAAACTAGTTTATTTGTTCTCTTGTGTGTGCGTTTTTTTCCTATTAAGGTTCAGTGAAACGTCAGTGAAGAGTGAAAAATGCCCGTTGTAGTTTTCAAGGTGATGATTTTAATAGCTTGTTTTGTTTGATTAACCAAACCTCTGTAGTTCATCTCTGCTCAAGGCTAGCAGCCCCAGGCTACATTAGCTGCTGTTAGCACAACACACCTGAATCTCTGAGCGAACTGTTTGAAGCTGCATTGTGGATAATGTAAACGTCGTTTATCCAACGCAGAAGAATGTGTGCAACATCACTTTTGATACTCGTCTCTGACAGTGTTTAAGGTGTGTCATGTTAAGCTGGTGAGCTGTGTGGGACATACTGGTCGGGCGGCATACTGTGAGGTAAAGTCAAAAGTTCGCAGTCTGTGGGAGAGGGTGGTCTGCTGTGGTTTGGGAGGAAAACCTGTTTCCAGCTGATTAGTCTTGAGGGAGGACTGGGGTTGTGTGTTCTCCCTGCATGTGATCTGATGGATGGAGACTTTCTGCTGCCGCCGCTGCTCTCACCCAGAAGTCAAGAAGAGTTGAAAGTTGAAATGTGGGTCAGCGTCTCTTGAGATATAAATGGAGAAAGAAAGGGAGACGTCAGAGTTTGAGTGGGAGAGGGTGAGGATGGTGAAAGAAAGATGATTGATCGTCACGTTCAGTCCATATGTTGATTCTGTGAAGTGCTAAACAGTGAGCGCCGGGAGCAGAGGTGTGCGGTAAGTATGCGAAACACGCCACAAAACGAGACGATTTGCAAATGGGCTAACGCATTTAGTAGCTCGTAAGGAGATTTTCACTTGCACTTGAAAGACCCTGCCGCCTCCCAGCCCTGCTCCGTTTGATATAAGATGCTCTAGTTTCCAACCGCTGAGGATTAATGGGTGTGAAGCTTTTGGGTAGGATGAGAACTGCAGGGTAAGGTGTCATACAGGGATTTCCTCATACTGCGGCCACATGTCAGCCACAAATAAATAAATAAATACTTCAATTACTCACACTCCCACTGCAACTAACACATGAGGCTGTGAAGACAATGCCCATTGTCTCCAGAGGGAATTCATGAAATTCACGTCGTAGGTTGCGTGGAATATAGCAATAATTTGACATTTTGGGAAATTCACTTTCTTGGTTAGCCGAGTCGATCAACACTGCTCCCATATGCGTAAACTCAACATGAAGATGCAGCTGATTAGCTGAACTTAGCTGAGCAGAAAGACTGGAAACAGTAGGGAACGCTGCGGTTTTACAGGGGATTATATATGACGGACTATTTCTTGGCCGTCTCTGCTGGCCAGGGTTTCCAGCGCAGACATCCGCGTGCAGCCCAACATTTGCGACCACGTGGACCGTTTGCACTACAATGTGCCAGAAAAGCAAATGGCACGCTTGTTTCATGGACTGTATGTACGGTATGCACTGTATTCCCCGTCCACGCATGCCTCTTTCTTTTCCTTTCATGTTGTTCAGCCAAATACAACAAAGAAGCTCTTCTTCTTCCTGTTAGGAGCTTGTCTGTCTGTGCTGAAGTACAATCAAGCCTTAGAACCACAGCTTATTTACATTCGTGCCGTTTAAACAAACTAGTTATAACACATGAATTAATGAGTTCAGAGGCACTATAGGTGGATTCTGCGACCTTTGGACAGAGTCGGGGTTTAAGCTAAACTCATCATCTGCTGACTGTAAAGACAGGAAAGTGGTATCTCATCTAACCTTCAGATAATATAAATTTAGAAAAGTTCCATTAGCTGCCTCCAGTTTCTCTAATGGCCTTAAACATATGAAACATCAGGAACAGAGCAGAGCAGAGTTGAGAAATGTTGGGAGGACAGTGAGAAATGAGACGCAGGGGGTGGAAAGAGCTCTGGAGACGAGACAGTTGTGGGAAAAGAGCAAAATAAGCAAGATAAAAAGACATTCTTTCGAGGACATTAACCCTGTTAAGCTACAGTATATCATGCTAAATCCCCCTCAGCTCTCCTGCCTATTAGCCATTAGCACTGAGGGCCATGTGTGTTATCACTCTCCAACACACTCGGGCCAAGGTTACATCCCCTCATGTTTATGGCAGTGCACTTTCCAGCAATTTAAACACGGCAGATTAAACAGCGAGTCCACTTTTCACCTTGGAGCCATATGACAGTAGTCACAAGGTAACACCCGAAGGTGCTGTGCTTATGAGATAACCGAAGAATAAAACGCTTATCAATTAGCAGCTGCACTATGGCTGCTGATTCAGCCTGTGTGTGCTTGGTCTCAGATAGGCTCAGTGTCACTTATCACAATCTCTTAATCTTTGGTTTGTTATCTGGAATATAAACTGGGGAAATTAATGCAGGTGGAGTTTTGTCATTTACGCACCTGCGACTTTACATGCAGAATTCATGAGGTAGCTTCTTGTAAAAGGAAAAAATAGAGTCAGAAGAGTTCAACAATAACACTCTCATGTCTGTATGGTGGATAAAATGAACCTAGTGTTAGCAACAAGTTAGCTTAGCACAAAATCTGGAAGCAGGGAGAATCAGTTAACCTGGCTCTGTAACAAAATCCACCTACCAGCACCACAAAAGCTCACTAATTAACACGTTATATCGCTTTTGTTTAATACAAAAACCAAAGTGTAAAAGCAACAAGTAGTGGTTTTACGGGGGCTCGTGTGCCAGACTTTTTCTTGGTGCAGTTTTACAAGTAAACCACAGCTATGTCTTTAACCTCTGGCACTTGGCAGGTGGACAGGTCTGTCGACAGCACGAGTATCATGCAAATGCTCGCTGTATTGCGCCCTCCCGATCATTATCACGTGTGGTTCTCGCCTCTCTCCGCTGACCGTTTTTCAATCAGCTTTTTCTGCTCGTGATCTGACCCGCGGTCGCCGCCGCTGCTGGAATCCGGCGGAAGAATATTGCTTGCGACTTCGTCAAAGGGGAAACTCATTTTCCGCCGTAATTGGAATTATCATTTCATTCCTTCTTGTCTAAAATTCGAGCTGGAGAAAGGAGAGGAGTCTCCTCAGCATGGCCCCAAAGAGGCTGTCTTCTTATTTGTTTTTCACTGCATTGGGCGTAAAAAGATTTGCAGGCTTATATAGGGTACACAGAGTCAAGCCCACAGAGAGCGGTGCCAGCACCCACTGCCGTCTGCCTCCCTGCAGACTCTGCAGCTAAATCCTCCCACTAATCTCCAATTAAAATGGTGATAATAGGTGTTTGCCCAACTCAGTGCCCACCACTGCACCCCTGCTCAACCCCCCCCTCCTTGCAACCTCCCATCAAATCTGTCACAAGGGACTCAAACACACACACGCGCTCACAAACCCCGGCAGACTCTTTCCAAAGTGCCCGAAGGATTGACCTAGATTGAGCCCACTTCACAAACTAATTTCTGCAAACACAAAGGAGGATTAGCAGAGATTAAGATGACAAGGTCTGAGGATTGAGAAGTAGCAGGCGTAGGCCAATTATAATTACTGCCCTAATAAAAAGTGGACTGTGGCTAAACCAGTCACTGGAGGGCTTGTGCTTGGATCTGCTCTGCTCCCAGACTGTTATTTAGCTTTAGCTTGAAGAGTATACATGATACTGTACTGTACAGTTTGTTCTTCATGCTCAAAGCTCCCAAAAGCTTTGTTTCAAAGCAGAAAACAAAGGCACATATACACGAAGAGCAGCAATTACAAAACAAAGCTTTGTTAACGGATGACGTTCACCTTCTTTTCCCTCTCGTGGGTCTGTTTGCTCCCTGCGCTCTGCATTGTTGTGGTGGTCCTTCCAGACTACACAGGTGGCTTGCAGAGTGTCTTACAGTGCTTAACCAGTAATTTCCCCTAACACGTTCCATATGTGGCTCAGCTTTGTTGGAACACTGCTCCACCAAATTCATTAAAAAAAACTCATGAATGCATCTTAGGATATTCCCAGCATTTGTGCTGAAAAGTGAGATTAGGAAATCTAATGAAAATGGAAAATTCAATCCTCTCCGGATCACTTGATTGGTTTAAATTTCTGCAATGTCGCACATCTAAGAGCGACTTGCCGGCTTCGTGATGCTGCTGCTCGTCTCTGAAAAGACAACTTTTTCATGTAAATCCCCTTTTTCACCAGTGATGAGAGCACAAATATAAGCCCCTGCTCCATCTCCTTTACTCGGTCCACATGAAGCAAAGTGGAGAGGAAAACATCTGCAAGGAGAAGCAGAGTTTGATGTGGTCACTAAAGCCATCAGCAAATCCGCGTGATAAAGCTCCTCTGAAATGTCAGCCGCTTTTCAGCATTTCTGACGCAGAGCTTTGGGTGTTTTGAGAAGTTTTCACAGCACATTGGGGACAGGGTGTCTGAGTGACTGCGGCCAAACCGAGTGTGTCTGTGGGTGTTTGCATGTGTGTTCAAGTGCATGTGCGGTTTGCTGTGTTTATGTGCGTGTGTGCGTGTGTGGTCCGCTGCAGAACAAAAGCGGACACTCATCAGCAGAGTTGGCGTGCGCACAACACACTCGGAGCAGGAAAGAGAGGCGGGCTTTCATCTTCGCTCATGCTTGCCGAGACCCCAATGGGGACCACATGCCTGAGCCAGGCGAGGAATCCTTTTGTGTGATTAATGCTAAAAGTTTAGGGGTCCCCTGCTGTCAGGGCCTGAGATGCAGCTTCAGAGCCCACAACAGGGGGTCAGGGGAAGCCAATGAAATCTCTCTAAGGCACAGATAACAACCTGCCACAGGGGACGGCAGGCAAAGGATGAAACAGTCAAAATCCCAACCAGAATCCTGCATTGCTCTGCTAATTACAATCTCAGTGGGCTTCCTGATCCCCCTCCCTCCCCACCCACCGCTGTCCCAGCATCACCTCTGTTCCATCTGTAAGCCCGGCGTTTAGTTAAGGAGGCTCTCCTAATTGATGAAAGAGAGCGAGAAATGCAACTTCAAACCGCAGTCTGACTTCAAGCGCTTATAAAAATGCCTGAGAAAATTGGAGTTCTGCACACGGCTCGTGCTCATTCATTAGCTGCGGCGAGGCTACCTTACATCAGCACACGCTCATTTATCAGCATGCCTCAGTAAACACAGGCTTTCCGTCCCTTCAGCTTTGCCACTTTTTTATTGTTTTCCTGATTTTTTTCCTCCTCTGTGAGGTTGTTTTGGTTTGCAGATTAAGGTCTTAGCCCGGAGATGTTTGCACAGACATGTCTGTCAGAGAGAGAGCAGGGCTGACCTTTAGCTGACAGGTAGTTTCAGGGGATCAAGGAGGGTCACTCCGCTGAGCATGATGGGTAATAAAGAGTTTGGATCACCTCTCTCTGTGCTGAAAGATTCACAGTTTGTGAGGTCTCTGGAAATTGAAGCAAGAGAATTAGAGGTAATATATTTTCAGGGGTGGAGAGTAAATAATGTACTCAAATACTGTATTTAAGTACAAGTTTGAGGTACTGAACCTACATTTCTTTTCACTTCTTTTGTATATTACAGGGGGAAATTCTGTACTATTTACTCTACTTCATTTTTCTAACAGCTACATCAAAATTTTACATAAAAAAAAATTACAATCTTTTAATTTGGCTCATGACCTGCAAAAGAGTAGTATCTTGTCACCTTTCAGATGTTTTTGAGTTGCTAGTTCTTCCAAAGAAATACTTAAAAGTGAATCCAATTGTGTTGCAGAGCTTTGTTTTTTTCTTCTGTCCTCTCCCATTAATCATCCCACGACCTCTCACGTGACCTTTCGAAGGCGGCCTGACCCCGAGGTCGAGAACCACCGGACTAAACTACCAAACTGAATATAAAGTATTTAACAAGAAATCTACAATACATTGCTGCTAATATCTTGCATCAGCATTAACCATGTAGAAATCGATCTAATAATATAATATATAATAACATGTCGCTCACGTTGGCCATTTTTCTAACCTATCTTTAATAATTTCATTACATTTTGTTGATAATACTTCCCTTCCTTTGCTTAAATGGGATTTTGAATGCAGACCTTTTTCTCATCGTATTTTACTTGAATAAACACTCTGAATGCTTCTTCCACCACTGGTTATTTTGGAGGATCTCTAAAGCATACACCTTGTCAGAATGATATAGGTCAACAGTGACGCACCGTCATACTAGTCCGCTGTGTTGTCTGTTTGAAAAGGGCAGCTGACGAGGAATGAAGGCAGATAACAGTGCGCGCTTACACTCGCCACCTCTCTCATGAATTCCCTTCCTTAATTAGAAGGCTGGAGTTAATTGATTGTTTTGGCTTCCCATTCACGTCAAGAGAGAATAATGTTTACCGTCGAACAGACTTCACTCGAGCTATGCTACTTTAAAGTGCAGTGAGTTTACGCCATCATCCCACCTAAACCGCCGAGCCCTCCTCCGCCTCCCTCTTTCCCTACCCAACCTCAAACCACACCCGAATGAAAATCCATATAACAGCAGAAATTGCAGGGCAAAATGCCTTTGAGCCACACTGATTAAAAGACCCAACAACCCAATTTCAAAAAGAACGTAAACAATGTTATGAGCACACTGCCTGCAGTGACTCACCCCAAACTGTTATTACATCTACCTTATGAAGCCGTGCAGCGTTTCATCTTCATGCGGTTTTCAGCTATGAGATAAGCCTGAGAAAGCTAAGTGGCCTTAAAAGCATCCCTAAGCGGTTAATAAGTATGTACTAATGACCCCCAAACACATCTTATCAACGTGAAAAAGCCTGATAAAGCTGTGGGAGATCCAAAGGGTGAAACGGTGTTTAGATTTACCAGCTCATAAATCTGCAGCTGTAAAAAAAAATGAGAGCAGGTTTTCAGGACAGTTGCGGCATGCAGGTATGAGCCAGCTGTTTAACAAAACACATCAGTCTTCTTATCTCTGTCAACGGGTCCTAAGTGCTAATTATAAAATGCTACCATGCTATCACGCTAAACTAAGACGGTGAACATATGGTAAACATTGTACCTGCTAAGCATTGTCACTGTGAGCGTGCCAACCTTAGCATTTAGCTCAAAGTCTCAGTGTCCCTGCAAGCTAGCAAAGCAGCTAGCACGATGACTCTTACTGGGAATCCACGTCAAAAGTCAGACATGAGTGGAATGAAAGCGCCACGGAAGCATTCTGTCTGTTCAGTCCACACTTTCTCTGTCTGTCTTTTGGCACAGCGCCTGTCAGCACAGCAGCCTACCAAACTGTGTTGACAGCAGAAATTTACTGGACAAAAACAGCTTTCAGAAGCTCCACGGGGAGAAATCAGCATTGTTTTTATTTACTATTTATTTCACTTTATTTCCCATTGTGGACTGATACGTTAAACAAAATGGAAGTGAGTCTGTTCAGTGAGTTGGGGGGACTTTTGAAAGCCCAGCAGTCTGAAAAACCTACTCAATGTCCCTCTGTTTGGCTGGTTTGTTGCTTGGTTAGGGTTAGAGGGTTAGGCTTAGAAAAAAATGTCAGGATCAGAGGAAGAGTAGGGGTGGGTCTTTGTGGAATACAAGTGGGAAAAAATAGCGCAGGAAATGGAAATAATGGGCCATAGGAACAATGCTCTGAGTTTTATGCTAATTGTCCTTTAATCTCTGGAACTTTGATCAAGGGCTGCGAATTCCTAAATATAACAATAAAACTGTTTAATAATACTGTAATTGCTCGTGGAGTGGATATTGTATTATTATATTGCTAAAAATGTAACCTTGGTGGAACTTTGTTTTCCACAAATCGTACTTGCTGTGGAAAATTAGTTGTATATGTCAAAAACAACACTCATGAAGATGTTTGACAAGCAGCAGGCCAACGGCATCTTCTGGCTGCTGGCTGGACCCAGGAGCGTGAGTGGAGCGCTCAGACAGCGCCATGATGAACATAGCAGAACACTGCATGGCCTCTGACGTGGAGTGGGACCCGATCGGCCGCTTTGTCGTCCCCTCCATCTCCTGGTGGAGCCGCAAGGTGGACGACGCATACTGGCTGTGGATGTTCCAGGGTCGTCACCTTCAGAAGAACAAGGATCGCTTCTGTCAGCTGCTCTGCAGACCCAGATCTCCCACCCTGCTCAGTGCAGACCAGATCAAGATGATCAAGAGGGATCTTAAGAAATACTGTAAAGATCTTTGAGCAGAAAGATCATCAGATCATCTTTTAAGGAGCTGGTGGACAAGTGTAGGTCCATGATGGAGCTACAGGGAGCCAGTGCAGCTGACCTATCAGGAACGGAAGATCAACCACCTGGAGTCCAGATGAGGAGCGGACACTGACAAGCTGACACATGGGAGGAGGAGACCATTGAGTTCTTTATCAATGAAGAAATCCCTTGGAGATCTGTGATACCACTCTCGTGTCTGTGGAGTCAATATGAAACAGCAGCTAATTAACTTAGCTTAGCACAAAAGCTGAAAACAAGGGGCAAGTGCCGGCACCTCTCTAATTAACACGTGGCATCAATCTTCTCATCTAACCCTCAGCAGGAAAGCGAATAAGCATCTTTCCCAAAATGTCAAACTACTCCTTTTTAAGTTTAAGTTTGTTGCCTTTAAAAGTCTGTGGAGTTTCCTCAGTCGAGCGGAAATTAGCCAAGGTCAGTCACGTATTTGTTGCTCCCCGGTGCGCCATTAATTACAGCGCTTTTCTAAATGTCCTCCTCTGATGGGAAATCACTTCAGGTGATGTTCAAGCAGTAAAAAGAGCTTGTGGCTGCAAAGCGACCCAATCAGCAGGGTATCTTTCCTGGGACAGCCACACACTTTAAGCATGCGGGCAGCAGGATTATCCAGGGAGGAAGGCTGAAGTAATGACACGAGTGAGAGACAAAGGCACAGGCAAGAAATGAGAAGAGAAAGAAGAGAGGAGCCATTGTGCATCTGAGCAGGCCTCCTTAGACTTAATTACCTCTCATCCATTTTCATTCAGCCTTCTCACGATAACACAGGGGGAAGGAGGGCGCACGCTGTGGAGGATAAACAAAGGCCTAATGAAGTCATGCACAAAATTAAATGGAAAAAAAAAAACGTATTTAAAAACATTAAGAGATACGGCAGAAATTCGAGCGACTGAAAACAAACAGCAGTGGGAATTCCACCTCTGCGGCCAGACGTCTCTCCGCATTGTACTGTGGGTTAAATGGAAGCTGCGATAAGGGAGGGTTTTTAAAATCTTGTGTGATCTCTGAGGCTTGCATGGCTCTTTCTTCAGCAGTCCAGCAGATGCTATTTTTTTCCCCCAGTACGTTATCTCCTGAGTCTGCCTTGTGGTTCAGATAAGCAGGATCAGCTGCAGGGCTTTTGAAAGGACAGTAAACTTTCTTTAAAGTAAGCGTTTCAAAGCAGGTAACGCTGAAATTACAGCCCGCAACGCATTTGATGTTATGAGAAATGTGCTCTCGTTGAATCAGGTGATAGCATCAGAAACGGAGAGGACATTTTCAGCTGAAATTCAAACTTCTAAAAGTTAACTTTGCCAAAGGAAGATCTTTGCTGTTAATTCTATTTCAGGACAGCGACACACTGGCCTCTGACACAGTCCCCTTGCCTGAGGCGGATTGGTCCTCAGCTGCCTGCCTGAATGCTGATGTAACTCGGAGGTCAGAGCGAGCACAGCCCAGTGGACGATTCTCTCATCCTGAAAACATCCCTGACATGATCACATTCTCTGTGTGTGTCTGGAATGGTTTAAACCGGCTCCACCCTGCATAGTATGAATATTTTTTTTTTGTGGGTGGTCGAAGGCTCAGGAGCTCACAAGGCTGCTTCAGCTTTGTATCTGTACCTGTATCCACCTGAAGAAATCCTCAGGGAGAGGGTCAGATCTTATTTGTACACAATCTAATGACAAATGCTTTCATCCTGCATAACACAAGTGGTTAAGTAAGTGTGGATTTGGCACTTGGAGCACAGATCCAGATGTCAAAAATGTCAGATTATGAGAATAAATTAGTTTCCTTCAAGACCAAAATGTTGTAGATGAATCGACTGAGTACACTGGAATACATGTGCATGCTTTCACGATTCCTGAAGTGTTCATATGTCACTTTTCGGCAGGATTTGGACTCAACAGCAGGCACGTGGACATTGAATGAACAATGAGTGGAGACTCCAGGTACAGGTACTGAGGTGGAAAGCAGTTCAGAGATACGCTGGAGCGCACAGAGCTCAGGTGCTGTGAGTAGTTGTGTTGAGGGCACATGGTGGTGGAGGCACAGGTGAAACAAGGTGGTGATGGTTGAAGGCTTGAGGCTTGAGGCAGGTGGAGGCGAGAGCCAGGTGGTGTTAACGCAGGAGTACTCACTGAGCAAAGAGGAAAAAGACTCAAGAGATCCAGCACTGGTGATAAATACGCTAAAGCTTAATATTCACTTCTACTTGCAGGTAGTACTGTTAACAGCAGCAGAAACAATCTGCCGACGAGGCCTCTGCAGTCCACAGTCTTTATGCTGTGCTTGATTGTGATGAGTCCCAGCTGTGTCGGAGCCACCTGGAGAACCACGCCCAGCCTCTGCCGAAAAGGGAAACTCAGGAAACAAAGCCCCACACCTCTCCACAGCACACGAGAAAACACGAGGGTTTTCTAAACCCCCTCGCTTACATACTGAACAGATTTTGTGTCCTTACAAGAACTTGGCAAGCGAGTCGCCTCTGTGTCCCCCCTCGCCTGGAGATATAACTCTCCTACAGATGCCTGTTAGCACTGTGAGGAGCTTTATGCCTGCTGTTTTACAGCTTTATTCCAGAAATATTATGACTTTATTTACTAACTCTGCAATTATTAAAAAGCGGTCCCGATATACTGTTGTAACATCAAATAGCCCAACATATAGAGCTCCATTTCTGTCCAAAACACATTTATGAGCCACGACATCTTCCCCCTTCACCATGAACACGAGCTGTAGTTTATTCACCATCCTGCAGCTGGAAATACTCACGAGAGCGCCAATTATGTATTAATCCACTGTTGAATTCTCTATTTCCTCCTGTTTGATTCATGTGTACTAAAACCTACAGGCAAAGCTATTATAGGAAATTACTGAGCTTTTTTTTTTTTTTTTAAATAAAACTGCATATTTTAAATTTGTTTTAAAAGATTTACATCTTCAGCAGTGGACTTGGTGCTGAGTGCTACAGGCAGAGAAGGGAAGTCATTATGTATTGAGAGACAGACGAACACATTGTTGGTGGTCAGTTTTAAATCTATTGGAAAATGTCTGTGCGTGTGTGTGTGCTCGTGTGTGTGCGTGTGACTTGAGGTGCAGCTAATGCCTGTGTTGCCAGGTGACTGTGACATGTAGGTACATTGTTTTTCTCACACTCGGCCACACATACAGACTGCCCACACAAAGTACTAGGCTTTAGTCTGTTCAGCCAAGCTCTGCATAAGCTAACAGCACCCAAAGGATTCACAGTGTTGACGGGCTGAGCCATCAGCAGTATGTTCTGGATGGGGGGGATAAGACCCACTTCCTGACGGACAGGAAATTCAACTTCCTGTCTTGATTAATGGGGGGACTGTTGGATCACACAGGGGCCACTGAGGGGCCTCCCACACACACAGCTCCCACATTTCACCTTGAATGTCGACCCTTTTTTCTCGGCTGGCTCTCAGCCTGATCTTGAGAAAGACCATCTCGTGACACGAAATATCCCGAAATAATCTTCAAATAACGTTGATAACAGCTCACAACGGCATGCCAGCACATATTGTGAAAGGGAAAACAATGCTTGTTTATTTCTCAGGCTCCCCCTCCTCCCCCACCAGTGCACAGGCTTTGTTTGTGAATGCATGAGGGTCAGGATCCAGAAAAACTGGTGTTTCTCAACCTCGTGTCACCGGTCAGGAGTCGTGTCGGGGCGAGGAATGTAAACAGTGAGCAGAGCTGGACTCCTCAGAGCCGGAGGAATGCAGCGAGAGGCCGTGCGCTCTGCAGTCGCTCACTAATGGGACGTTAGACTCGTTACAAACCTGGGAACGCACAACTGGCGAGCTGCTCTGCAGTGCATTTCACTGATGAAAAGTGTGAGAGGGGGCGTAGGAAGCGGGAGGGGAGGCAGGCCTGGGAGGGGAGGGAGGAGGGGAACGGAGAGAGAGGTGCTTTTTAAGATTTCATGTTCTCCTCCAGCCCCCACAGTTTGCAGATAAAGGTTGCTGTTGCCAAGGTGACTTGACAGAGAAAGGGAAAGTATCTGGCTGTGTTTCGCCTGTTCGTGTGCAGGAAGCTCAGGAGCCAGAGGCACAGATAAGATGATTTCAGTCCCTCCTCCACAGAACAAAAGCTGTACGCATGATATACTGCTTTAAATACCTCAGGACACTTTGGCTGCTGCATTCACTCCAAAGCTGCCTAAATATGCGAAACATGCAGTAATGAGAAAGCGCCCTGTGCTGTGCTGGAGCGCCTTTTCTCTGCTAAATCACATCAATACATGCAGCCAGATAAACTATCAGCACACAGAAGACAGAAGACGCAACGCTTTACAGTCAAGAGGAAAAAACTCTTATGTTTATTAGCCATGAATTTCACATTGTGAAAAAAATCACATGTACAAAATAATGCCATAAAAAATAGAAATTAAACTCTTACATGACAAAAAAAAGGAAAGTGACGCACACTGACGGTGTTTTTTTTGTCTTTTTTTTCTATGTCTAATTTACATCATCATGTGAAGCGAGATGCTGCGCTCCAATCTGAGCCAGCTGGATCGCCAGATAAAACGAAGGATAAGAGGAAGGCAAGAGCAGAAATGGGAAATGCCACTCAGCAATTAGGCGCAAATTGAAGGGGCATTCATTACTCGCTGTTGCTGGGGGAACTTGGGTTCAATGGGAGAGAAACGCTCTTATCTGATTGGTGGGGCCAGAGGCTCTCTGTTCAGTGGTCGGAGGAGGTCAACATGATGGAGCCACAAAGGTCTCCAGAGAAGTGCTGAGACTGCCAATAAAAGGATGGACTTTTCAGGGGGCTTAAGGAGCTGAGCAGGAATCTGCAGAGTGGTTCACCGGTTTCCCCCCACAGATCTGACGTGTTTCATGAGGACATTTGAAAAAAATATATACATATTCCACCAAAACATTACCTCTTACATTGAAATTCAATTGCAAAGCGTCAATGTTCAGGTCACTTAGACAGACGTACAGACAAAAACACTGATTAGAGTTACCATGTATTTCATATGCAAGTGTTTAAGACATTCTCTCTTTTTGGTCTTTAGGAACTTGCTTGTTTTTTTTTCTTGTTTTTTTTTTTTACGTGCATCATTGACACTATGGTGAAAAGCACTGCGGTGTCTGCCCTTATCAATGCACAGCTTACTGGATTCATCTCTTTTTCGACCTAATGGCGAAGAAGACTGTTGGTTAACACCCAGAGGAGCACAAGTTAGCACATGTGACAGACCTCCAGCTGTCCCAAGGACAGCTGCAAAGACGGTTGCATTCTTAACCATGTCAGGGTTACACTGCGACGTCCCTGATAGTTACTTGGTCACACACTGCCTCTTTCCAGCAGCCTTGTCTGTTTCATATCTTCTTGTTTTGTTGGTTCAGTATGGGACCATTTAAGACAAGTTTGGATGCACGTTACAGCTTAAAGAGAATCTATCAGAAGTAAAGTGAGTATTTCTTCCAAACCCGTTCAGTCTTCTTATTTGGGCAGCGACCCTGTGGCCTAAACTGCGTCACACCATCAGTAATCCGAGCTGTTCTTCCTCTTCCATCCTGACATAAAAGAAAACCCTGGGAGAGGTGCACCTCTGCCTCTTTAAAAAGAACAAGCTCCTCCTGGGAAAGACTGAAATGTGCAAAATGCAGCCCGACTGAGATCAAATAAAACACAACACCTGGCCATGCATGACATAACCCAAACATACATTCCCACCAGAATGCAGGCAGAGAAGAAATAAATAGGATTAAACATATTAACATAACACAGCAATCATTGTCATATAAATTAAGACGACATTGCAGCAAGTTTAACAAGAAACTGATGAATTCTCAGTTTAAGTTAAGGTGACAAGATTTCTGTGACCACAGAGAAGAGTTCATGCCAGTTTTACTGAATCACTATGAGTGGACATGCTCTAAAAAGGGTTCAGCGATGACTCAGCAAGCGAGCCGCTGCTTTTATCAGAAGAACAGAAGCACAGCCGGTCTTTTACAGCATTAAGTGTGCAGGTGAATGCGACAGCGTTTAACCAAACACTGAACACCGCCCCTGTGTACAGTGGGTTAGTTCACCGGCGCTCAGCGGGTGTTAATGCGCAGCTGAAAAACAGCAAACATCTAAGGTCTTGACCCCGAGGCACCTCGACCCCACCTCCCCCCCCCCGGCCACGCACAGATCCCCTCCGTCCTCCTCAACCTCAGCTGCCGTTGGTCATCAACACCTCGTGGCTCGCAGTGACAGCAAACTGCCAAAGCCTCCATAAGAGGAACACTCAAAGGTCTGTTTCTGAGTCAGAGCTGTTAGAAGCACGTCTTTAAAGGACGAAAAAAAGACATACAAGGGGCCAAACAAAAAGAGCTTATTAGAGGAGAGAAGGGGGAGACTTGCTCCTTCATTGTGCCTTTTATAAATCAGCTATACTCAGTCAAACTGAGCTGCGTTCTGTTCGTTAGCACGCCAGTCACCGCGTTCTCCCTCCCTCCGTCTAAATAGAACATCCATCATGCTATACATTGCAGTCTCCATGAAAAGAGTATATTTTTTCTTCTTATTTATCATAGCGGAAAAACATCAATACACGTCCTCACAAGCCTGTCATGACTAAATGGGAAGAATGCAGCTTGTGTGATATGCTTCGCAGTCCTCATATGGCAGCAGGAAAGCACGGGCCGGAAATGTACACAAGGTTGGAGCCTGTGCCTCACATAACAAGCAGCAGTTTGTTTGGTTTGTTTGCGTGAGCGACTGCGCTGCGTGCCTCAGCTTCCTTCTCGGAGACGAGAAATGACATCATTCCGGTGAAGTGTCCAGCTGTACGTTTCTGGATCTGCATCTTTGCGACATCAAGATGAATGCGGGCGTCTGTACATCACTGCTCAGTGTCTCTTTTTAGAGGAAGATGATGTGTGCTTCTTCACAGTTGGAGTCCAGTAGATGATGCAAAACAGGGATATCTGAGGGAGAGAGAAGGAAAACTCGTTAAACAGACTAACAAGACGTGTGCAGGCGCCCGAACGCGAGCAGCGCGCGGCAGTTTAAAGGTGACTTTTCAATTATGCAAGGCACGAAAGAAGCTTCAAATGAAAGTAATGCACATCTAGGAAAGCAGGACTCAGGCATAAAGCTCCTGGATCACATCAAAACCTTCTGGAAATTTTAGTTCCTGCGATGTTTTTCTGTCTTCACAGAGGATGGATGAATTCAACTGTTTCAAGCCAATACAATGCAACGCAAAAGCACTGATATTCAACTGTCTTGAGGCCCTAATTTGCTGTGATGTTGACTTTAATTGCCTTTTCTTTACTCCCTATGATCCAATACAACACCAGCACAAACTGCAGCCTCAACAATCACCATAAAAACACGCCTCTGACACCGTCTGACCAAGAATTTAAGGCTACAATTTAAGAGCTACTATATTACATTGCAAAAGTATTGCTGATGCAGCCACTCTGTATCTCCTGCTAGACTAATAGATCTGGTAAATCCACCCACTCTGTTTCCTCAGTACAGTCTGGCCTCTGTCAAACTTCTTCTTCTCCCCCTCAGCTTACTACACTTTTCATATCTGAGTGTTTTACTCTCAGAATTTCACTTTGACTTTTCCCATTTTTAAAGATATTACTTAATATGTACTTATCTGTGCCGCACAGATGGTTACTTGGCAGCCCTCTGTGTGTTAATGTAATATAACCATCTATCTCTGTTTGGAGGGGTCTTTCCTGTGTTGTTGAGTGAATAAGTAAATCCTGAAGAGCTCCTTCTTTCTTACTTTTGGCTCGGAGAGAGACGACTTGTTGCTAATGAAGCCTCGATCGGCCTTGAGGTTTCAATGATCTGATGAACAGTCAAGCAATGGATTCCAGTTTGTTTTATGTTAGCATTTAGAGAAATGCATCCCTGAATTTATCAATCAAGGTTATTTGAACAACAGAGCGCGTTAACTATTCCCTCTGCACTGGTGCATTTTAAGCTACATGCTAGTGCACACTTGCACTTTACAAAAATGACTAATTAGCACTTTTTATCTACTTTGTTTACCTTGTACAATAATCAAAGTGTAACAACATGGTATTGGGGTTTTACATGGTGTTACATCCCAGACTATTTCTTACACAGGAGCAGTAACTCCCTGGAGGCTAAGCTAAGCTAAGATGTTGGCTGCGGTTTCATATTTAGCAAACAGACACAATAATTGTATTAGTTTCCCGGCTAACTCTTAACAAGCATGTGAATATGCATATTTAATGTCAAATGAGTCCCTTGAAACTGTGCACATGCCACACACCATGCTTCTTTATTGTAGCTGGAAACCATTTCCACACGGGCTGGAAACCAGATGAAGCTGATCAGGTTACACCAAAGTGTATGTAATAGACATTTGTTTATTTGGATTAGCTGGATTATTTGGATGTATATTGATATGGTGATATGACCGTGATGACTTTCTGGCCTAAAAGCTGCATCTCAGTTCCAGTTTCCTTTAATATCTTGTGTAAATAAACATCTAAAATCACCAACAGCCATCCTGAAAATGTGCCCATATTTTCAACATCAGTTCAAGATCCTGCATTATTTGATTTTGTCAGTTCGCCCCCAACTAAAAGCTTTCCAGGGAGAAAAAAAAAATCTAAAAAGGAAGCGTCTCAGACGAGTCAGAATTGTTCCCCTGGGAAAAACTGAGAGAACTTCTTTTTTCTCTCACAGCTACAATCTCCTTCTGTGAGGTCTAACATACTTCCTTTCCCTTTCATTCGCTAACAGTCAGCCTCCTTTTCCACATTTCGTCTTTTCACCGCGTTCAGTGAGTAGACTGTCAGTTGCCATGACAGGCAGGCGCACCAAAAACAAATTCTGTATTAAATTAGTAGCAGGATTATATCCTTCACTGAGCACCGTGTAGCATTGGCTTAGAGATAGTTAAAACCTTCAGTTTAGTCTCTCCTTTTCAGACATGAGTCACTGAAAAGAAAGGGAATAATAAGTCTTAAAAAATATTTCATCCTGTGGAGAGGAGGAACATCACAGTGTCGCAGCAGGGAAGCTGCTCTGAGCTGCTTCCTGACATTATCAAACAGGAGACTTTCCTGTGCTGGACAGCTGGGGAGTTACTCCACTGCTCTCCTGCGCTTTCTCGGGAGCTGAGGGCCCACAGCCATTTCACACAAAATGAAAAGGACTGCCTGCATGGGTATTTGTGGGGGGCATCAGTGTCGGGTGTAGGGATTGTGCAACGCGATGTGATCGCGAGCCTGCAGCATGCAGAAAGATCAGGTTTGCCAGCTGACTACACATGCTCCACATACGTCTGTCCTGTTTATCATCAGAGCAGGAGAGCAGGGTTAGAGTGAGGCCACGGAGACATAGATGGAGTTCAACTGTAAATTTTCAGAGGCAGACCACTACCATTGAGGATGATGTGGGCTGAGGGGGGGGGGGGGGCAGGGCTGACGCTCTCTAGCCCCTACGACTCTCCCTCCTCACTTCCCCTGCTGCCACTTCTCTTCGTCACCTCTACTTGTAACCGATGATGAATGGTTTCCGACACTGCGTGAGTCGCCGGCTGCCTCCCTCTCACCCAGCGTAAAGACCATAACCTCATCAAAGGAAGGCGACTGAGAGCGGATTAGCCTCGTCGGGGTGTTGTAGCCTGCTGGTGTGTGGCTTGTCTAATTGGTAGACCCCCAGTTCCCTCTTAGAGGGATTTCCCCCACAGGAGCAATAAAAGTATCCTATTCTCTTTCAATTACCCTCTCTGTCCTTCGGCCCATCCCCACAGCCACATAACTCACTTAACTAACACACACAAGCCCCTATCAATCCCCCCACTGCTGCACTCTCCCTCCTTTAGTGCTCCTTCCTCTCCTCCTCTGAGTCGCTTTCTTTTTGTTTTATTTGTGTATGGATTAATACTTAATATGTATAATTACTTATCTTTATGTGCACTTAATTTGTGGAAATTTAGTTTCATTTTATTTACCGCATTTGTAAGTTTATTGTCCAACTTTAAAATGTGCTGCTTCAGTATGCCTTTGCCAGATTTTAAGGGTCGTTACATATTTTATTAAGCTCTGAATGGCACGAGCAAATTCTTCTTCCTTGTCAAAACGTTGCACGTACGTTACCCATAATGCAACTCAGCTGCCTACAGTTCAGTCAGAGACTCTGGTGTGTGTTGTGCTAGTAACAGCTAATGTAGCCTCGAGCCACTAGCCTGAAATAGAGAGGAGGAGTGGGCTGCAGAGGTCGGGTAAGCTCACTTCTTTCTAGCATCTTTTTTCATTTTCAAACTTGTGTTCAGACCTAACAGACGAGAGACACATCACTTGAAGCAATTTCTGAGATATTTCCCTCAGGAGCCACAAAAGAGAAGGAGTACTCCCAGAGACCTGTAAACATAATTTGATGTGACAAATCTTTGGAATTCCCCATTCAGACAGACAATGAGAGGTCAAACTCACCTCATGGAAAGGGTGCAGGTTGAGGGTTTTTGGGGCTCAAGCGGGCAGGTGTTTCCAGGTGCTGACGAAAGCAGTGGGAATGAGCGAGTATGGCACAGTAGTGATGCTGTTCCAGGCATCCAGCGTGGGGTCGTAGCAGTCCAGAGTTTTACACCGCTGTGTGCCGAAGTACCCACCAACTACATACAATTTGTTCCCCGACGCCACAGCCTGGCAGCTCATCCGCTTGGCTGTCACATCGCCCACTTTAGTCCACTGGTAGGTCTCACTGCTGAACTTATACGCCGAGCAGGCTGAGAACTCTGTATCCCCGCCCATGACGAAGATCTGGTTTCCCAGCACGGCAGCAGCTGTGTAGCGCCACGGCTGCGGGCAGGACGCTGGCACAGTCCATCGGTTCTCCTGCGGATCGTAGCACTGCACCTTGGGCAGCTTGTCGTGGGTGACGCTGGTCCCTCCAAAGGCAAAGAGCTTGAGTTTGACGCTGACCACTGCTGCATTGCTCACACCCTCTCTCAGAGGAGCCACCATGGTCCACTTGTTCGCCACAGGGTCAAACTGCTCCACCTGTTTGAGAGACACAGACGGAGAAGCCGGGAGGCAGCCAGTTGCGGCTGTGTGACCTCCCACCACGTAGAGGCAGTGTTTCAGCTCTGCAGAGCCATGGCCAAACCTGGCAATGAGCATGGGCGCTGCCTTCGACCATTCCTCGTGGACGGTGTCGTAGACCCACACATCTTTGGACACACCATTCTCTGAGCCTCTCCCACCAGTGATGTACACCTTACATCCAATGGCGCAGGCGCTGAACTCCTTCCTGGGGCTGGGGATGTCAGCCTTGGGGATGATCTCTTTGGCTTTCTGGTCCACCAGGTACAACTTGTCACACATGAAAGTCTGCCCTCCCAGAAGAAAGAGGGCATGGCTGGTCTTTCTTGGTCGGGCACACGGGCTGTTGACGACACCATCATTCTGTAGGATCTTCAGCTTACAGCGGATAGCTTCATCCACCAGCTCCTTGCTCTTGGCCTGGGCGTTGATCAGCTCTTCTGTAGATACGTTCTCCATGAGAAAGATGGCAGGCAGCAGGGCCAGGCGGACCGTTCTCAGGAGCTCTGGAAGATGGCAGTGCCTCTTTTCCAGGTCATAGTTGATCCAATTGAGGGCAGCTTCATAAACCAGTCTCTCATCTTCTGTCTCGAGCTCCTCATGTGACAAAAGCTGCACCACCATATCTTTGGGCAGTTGGAGGAAGTCCTCTGTCTTGCAAATAGCGGGAAAGTTGCTGAGGCACATGCCCCAGGAGAGCTCTGACAGCTTGGTGCACTGGTGGGCATCGGACAGCAACAGCATGCCAAGGCAGTTAGATGGGTGAAGGTTTCTCTCTAGGAATTCAGCGCAGGCATCCCGGATGTCCTGAAACTCAAGCATGTCCCCAGCCTCTAATAGCGACTCTGCGTTCTCCTCATTGATGACCACACGAGACGAGTACGCGTAATCCAGCAGCAGCTCTAAAACCTCCGGGTGGATGGAGTCGCGGAAGTCGACCTCGCTGGCCTGGCTCTCCCTCAGCCCGCCGCTGAACATGGCCTCAAAGTAGCGGCTGCAGGCGGCCAGCACGGCGCGGTGGCAGGGGAAGGAGCGGCTACCGGCATGAAGCAGGACATCTGTGAAGAGCCGTTGCTGCCGCAGAGAGTTGAGGTGCATGAGGACACTGTCGGCATAGGAGGACTTGTGGAACAGGTAGATGTTCATGGAGCCGGTGCTGGCTCGTGATTTCCGGTTCTCATGGACGCACACGGACATTTTCATTGAATCCTGAAAAAGAAAAGAAAGATCTCTCTTAAATGCATTTTTAAAGTCGATTAAAACGTCCAAGGTTAAACAGTGTTTTGCTGATGGATTGTGTGAGTCACAGTGAGGACTGCAGATTGTGGGTGATTTCTTTTGCTCTGAGTCAAGATTTTCAAATTCTTTTCAATTCATTTCAATATCTGCTTGCTGATTAATAACTTGAAATTCTCTTTACAACAGACCTGAGCACTACAATAATGAGTTTCCCGTAAAGAGGAGGCAAACTTTCACTAATGATATGGGAGTTTGTTGTCAAGACACAGCATTAAGAAAGAAACTAGATCATTAGAGTGAAGTCATTAGTGAGAATTGATCCTTTATCGTTCAATCTCCATCTAAATTCACTGAAGATCTCCACTCCTCCAGTCTCCTCTTCCACCATCAATCTGTCCAATATGGAGGAAGTGTTCCTTTTTTTTTTTTAAACAAATATTAAAAATTTTTTCACAGTATCTTCAAATAAACATACACTAACAATAAACATGTTTTACCGTGTCCACTCATTTTTAACTTAGATGCAAAATATGCATGAGAGGCTTGCTAGCTTGTATGCAAGAGCAGTGTGTAATCACTCCAAATCAGGCTAAATTACGTTGTTTATCAGAGAGACTAGACTGTTTGTCTGTAAGATTCAGGGAAAAGCAGACTGATGCTGTTTCAGTTTTCAATCAAGCATTCAAGTGGGCCTAATTTCCTGTATTAAATTGTAATCTCCGCCATAACTATTGTATACACACACTGTGATGTCGATGTTGAAATATTGCATTTTGCAGATGATGAATGATGTGTATGGTTTTTAACAGCACTGTAATCCTTCCCAAGAGACGGAGAGACGTTTAGCAAGAGATCCAGTGATTACAAATTGCAAAACAGCATACGTCTGCGAGTTATGAAGGTCAAGTAGATAACAATTGTCTTCTCCAGGAGGCTTTTCCACTTTCAACTCCAAGCAGTACTAATCCCCCTTTTTAGAGATGCCATGATTTACAAGTAAGTCCCTTTAAGAAAAGAGCAAAGAAAGAGACAGCAGGACTCTTTTAAGCCTGTGAGAAATGCACAGAATTTACTCCACTCCCCTCCAGAAAGTCCCCGCTCCCATCTTCGCTGTCCTTGCCCTGTCCTCGCTCAGAGCTCACTTTCTTTCCACCCAATTTCCAGACATGTCAAGTGCCTCCTTCGCTCTGTTTGCAGAGTCCCTGCCTGACCCAGTAAATCCACAGCTGTCAGATTCTTAGACCAGACTTGCAGTCATTTGAAGTTCTCCTCTAGGTCACTCCAAATAACTTAATGAGTGACAGAGGATTGCTTAATCTTAAGTAAACCTCAAGACCAATTATACTCCACCCTAAATCTGCGTTTTTGGTATCGTAACAGGCATGAGCAAACAGCTGATGCTGAAATCTGTCAGTTAAACTGATTCCAATGATGAGTTTTCGAGACATAAGAGTATGAAAACAGCTAAATAACTGACTTCCTGCAGAGCTTCAGAGCTATGAGAGTGATAACATGACATAACCTCTTTATCTACGTTGTATTTTTGTGAAAGTATGAACGTTCTGATCTTATTTTTTACCTGAAAGCTTCCACATTGTAATCCACTGTGAGTGACTGAGGTCAAGCTGCCAATGTTTCTCTGTGAGAACATGTTTTACAAATCTTCAGGTGGTTTTATTCTCAAAAGATCATTTTTTTTGTAAACCATCACTGTCAGACTTACAGGGTTCAAAAGTTTCCAGGTGTCATTAATGACTCCTCCACAGCCCAGCTGCAGAGAGGAGGAGACAGCTTCCATTTTCCTTCAGTTGCATCATCTTCTCCAAAATCCTCAGAATGCTGTCTCATGAATAGACAATCGGGTGTGGACCCTGCTCATACAAATGAAAGTCCGGTGGGGCTTTCTGGTGAAAAAGTGTCACTCACACCTTCGGCTTCAACAGAACTGTATTGTTCCTTGTGAGACGTTGCAGGAACATGATTAAATTCCAGCTAAACTAACTCCCCAAACCAGCTGCTCCGTGTAATGTTTTTATATTCACACAGGTTGGCTGTTTTGCTGCAGCTGTCACCGGGGAAAACCTGCCGCATGTGTTAGCATAATGTACTGCATACATTTGTTTTCAGGTACTTTGTCCTGCTCTGCCAATATGACAGCACAAGTTTCATGTTTTTGGGATGGTGGTGTCAGACAGTCCTCTGTCCCACTGGTCCAGCTCTGGAGTGAAATATCTCAGCAAATATTGCATGGATTCTTATGAATTTATGATGCTCATGGTGCCCAGAGGATGAAGCGTAATAACTCTTGTGATCCCCTGACTTTTTATGAGGTTGACATTTGTGGATTGTCGTGAAATATCTCAAGAACTACCGGTTGGATTGCCATGAAATGTAGTACAAACATTCATGTTCCCCCCATGATGAATTTTTAAAACTTTGAGGATCCCCTGAATTTTCATGCAGCACCATCATCAGGTTAAATTTCAATTGGTACCGGCTAAATTAACTGAATTCCCACTGACATCTGCTGTATGCTTCCTTCAGCGCTAATTAGCAAATGTTTACATGCTATCACCCTTAACTAATATGGTAAACACAGTAAACACTACTCCTGCTCAACATAATAATGTTAGCATTGCCATTTTCAGCATGTTAACGCGTGAGCATTTCGCTGAAAGCGCCACAAAGCACAGCCTCACAGAGCTTATTCTATTCTCTATGACTTAGCAGAGAAAAATCTGGTTGAATAATGAAACGATATGACTCATATAAATGTGACACGGCTGAATGAAGCACAAGAATAAACACCGTGTGAAACAATAGTAACGTTTCGCAGGTGTTCCCACAGCTTTAAGGTGCACTCTGGTCTTAATAACATACGTGGGAGGACTTAGATGAAATTAAAATAAATACATAGCTTTCTGAGTTATATTTCATTATAATAATAGGTGGAAGAATATTATTTATCACAACTTGATGAAATACAAAACCAACTGCAACCTTGGTTCAGCAGGATTTATTGCATTCCAGCACTGACACAACTGGCAACCCGTCATCTTCTGGCCTCTGGCTCAGCTATAATGAGAATATCCTAGCCTGCTTTCTCACCTGCACGTCACCTCCTACGCGCACACACACACACACACACACACACACACACACAGAGCACTGATACTGCAGCTCGTGTTTTCTAACTGGAAGTTGTAAGTGGCTTAATTTGAACAAGTGGCGCTAATAAACCAAGCGCTAAATTGGACAGGTTTTGCGCTCACTTTTTCATATTTTCTGCTCATAGGAGGGACTGTGAAAATACAATTATGCCTGAGAGCAAAAACAATTCTGCACCACGAGCAGCAGTTACCTGAAATCTTGATAACAGGTCCGAGCCGTCACGTTGCAGCCCTTTAACCAAACAATCTGCTGTTCCTGTGCCAATGCTCTGACTTCCAAAGTATAATCATTTCCTCTCTGAAATGACTCAACGAGCTCCTTTCTCATCTAGATAATGGCAAGGCAATGCATGGTCTTGTTCTAGGAAATGGCAAATATTTTGGTCTGCCTTCCAAATAAGAGCTTGAGTCAAGAATTTTAAAAAGTCTGAAATTCTTGCTCAGCTTTCTACTTATCTACTCTTTCATTTGCTCTTGTTATAACTCTGAATTTTACTTAATTTGGCTTTGATGATGTATTCAATGCTAAAATTATGATAATCACAGCTTGTACATTCCTGTTTTATTCCCCTACCACTATCCCATTAAATTACACCCTGCCCCATACAATTACTGGAGGTGTTTTGCATGCGTAATCTACATTTTGCATTTTATCAAACAAAGTTTTGACGGCTGAATGAGCTCACTCATACATACAGTGAGTGCAGGAGAGTCGAACAAAGAGCAGTAAACCAGATACTTAGTCCATTTGCATATTAAAGGATAAAGCCTGGATTACCAAGTGGGCCTGCAGATCCAGAAAATTTAAATTTAAATGGAAATTTGTCCTTTGTTGTAAGTTTGCTTGCCCCCGACTATCCAGTAAGCATTTTTTACTTATTACTGTATGCCTAATGTGCAGAGTTCAGTAAGTAAGTAAGTTTAAAACTACGTGTTTAATGGATTCCTGCACATGTTTTTTGTTTTCCATATTCCAGTTCTCCCTCTTAAGCAGCCTATTAGCTTTATGCAATGTAAAAATGTCTTCTGCAAACTACCACACGTCCCTCTGGACATTAACCCAACACACGTAAACACAGATCACTGGACAAATCAATTTACTGCGACCCCCATATAACCACTCTAATCCGATTCTTACCTTAATTTGCTCGCTGACGGTAAACAGGTTACAGCGTGTGTATAAACATCCTGAACAAGTCCTGCTGTGAAATCCCTGACGACTGACTGGCAGACATGAACGTCTCAAAACTTCCTTTACTGATTGGACCCGAAACATTCGATTAGTGGCTCGTCAGAAAATGAATCAGCAATTATATAACTGATCAAAACAAAAATGCCAAACGTTCTCTGGTTCCAGCTTCTCAGATGTGATGCTTTGCTGCTTATAATCAATGACTGTGAGCTGCAGCCCTGAGGATATTGATTATAAGAACATTATTATGTGGACCATCATTGAAAACTCTGGAGAAAGTTTAGATAATCTTGACAACTTTGGCCAGTAAGAACTAAGGGGTGGTCACTGACTGACACCTTGGCTTACAGGTGATTTTAAGGTGCAATAAATGCCAATTTGTATATAATTTATAGAACTTGTATAAAGAAATAAAATAATATTTCTGAGTATGAGCTCTTTGACTTGGCTGCTCGTAGTTAGGTGTTACAATGAAGAGATTTGTTGGTTTGCATGAAAGTTATTTGCATATTTGACCGAAACTATCAAATAAAAACAGGCGAACACAAATATAAAAGTCTCTTATTTCAGCATAAAACATCAGAGCTGAGACGTGAATCCATTAGTTAGTGAAGAAATGTGACACATTCCCTCCTTCAGCTTCTCTAATGTGAGGATTTGCTGCCTTTCTTTGCCACATATCACTGTAACCTGATTACCTTCAGGTTTTGGACTGTTGGTCAGACATAACAAGCAGCTCGGGGGCGTCATTGTGGGCTCTGGGAAGCTGCGGTTGACATTTTTTCACCACTTTTTTAACATTTCATACACTAAATGTTTGACAGATGAATCAAAAACTAATGAAATGTAGTTGCAGCCCTAAAATATTCATTAATATTATGATTATCTACAATGAGTGCCGTTCTCGGTGTCACAGGTTATTTTCTGTTCGAGTCATTCACACCAACATGCCCTAAGAGGAAGACAGTATGCCAGCAGACTGAGCGATTGGCTGGAAGTCTGTGAGAGTTGTCATCCTCATCCCCTCACAGAAAACAGATCCACAGGCACATAACCGGAAAGCACATACATGCCACACTCACAAAGCACACAGTAAAAAGGCAGCTTCTGGACTCTATCTGAGGCCTGGCTGGCTGCAGTCTGTTCTCAAATCATTGCCAGGTGTTCACAGTCAGCCATGGGCTCAGGAAGAGGGATGGGAGGGAGAGACTTCAGAAGTAAACACCAGGCTCATGTGGGCCAGCTCTATACATCTGCCACATGGCCAGAAAAATGAAACAAGATGCAGAACCACAGGACGCGCCAGCAGCTATTGATCCGCGTGTCTGCATCAATCTTCATCTAAACACAATCCAATTTACAGCCTCAAAGCAGCTGTCCACACACATCTGAGCGGGCTTACCTGTGTTTAACCAAAGCCCTGCCACTTAGAAAATACAGCTTATCAATTAAGAGCAGCGAGAAGAGCGCATGGCACCTGATGTCGCCTGAGTGTGCACGGAACAGGACGCAGGAGGAGAGCACGATGTGTTAAAGAAGTAACACAATCGAGGTGCTGTTAAAGGACAGCAACGGCATCATGTGGACATGACTGAATGTCAACAACAGCCTTTTGTCCGGCAGCCTGTTCCGTGCTGCGCTCTCCCTGCCCACAGCCCGGAGTTTTCCATCATCAGGTGATCGCAAACGGACGCAGCAGCTGTTAGTGCATATTATCTAATATCTGAGCCACAATCATCTTTAAGTGTGAGCTTTACTGACAGATTTACCTCTTTGGGGGAAAGCAGGAGTTCAATTGTGTCCGCAGTATCCCTCGAACATGCCACTTCTGACAGAGCCACGATGCAAGCCTTGCGCTCGGAGAGTGTAACTCCTTGGTTATTTCCGAAATGCTGGAGGATCAGTCGGTCAGGATGCGGCGGTTTCCCTCTGACAGTCCACTTCACTGTCTCTCCTACCAATCCTGTGAGTTATAAATATATATATGTGTGTGTGTGTGTGCGTTTAGTGTAAAGGATGAGATGTTCGGAGGCGTTGCTCCTGCGCTGCTGCTCCGCTCCCGAGTGCCGCTCCTCCGCCTGCGCTCCTGCTCTCCTCTCTCGCTGAAATCAGTGGGTGTGTTTACGGACAGAAGGGGGGAGGACCGTCTCCTCTCGCAGGAAATGAAGTGAGACAGAGAGTATGCGCTAATATGTGGAGGACGCTGGTCTCACACACACACACACACACACACACACACACACACACACACACACACACACACACAGACACACAGACACACACACACACACACACAAACAACAGTTGGTTTAGATTCTTTAGATTCAAGTATTTTTTATGGTTTTCCTAATCAACTACTTAATTCTAGGACCCTTTGAGGTCCCTGAACGCCCCTTTCAGTGCTCTGAAGGTGAGGAAAAAGCTGAAGGAAAATCCCCCCTTCAACAACTGAGTACTAATAAGTAAAAATAACAGTTTTCTTGAGTATTTCAGCTTTAAATTACTTTATTCTGCTACTTCACAACATTTCAGGCGGTGCTTTTACTCCAAGAGACTCATCTGACAGCTGTAATTACTGGCTACTCTTTGGCAGTGGTGCATGAAGTACTGAGATCTTTTACTTAAGTAACAGTACCAATACAACAAGGTAAAAATACTGTAAAAATGTAAAGTATCAAAAGCAAAAGGTACTCGTTATTCCACAGAAAAATGGCCCCTGTACGTGAGGTATTAATATATGATACAGACTGACAGTGTTCCTGTTGTTTTTGGTCAAAGAAGTAAATACAGTTCCATAGTTTAGTCCAGTGGTTCCCAACATAGGGGTCAGGGTCCCTTCAAAGGGTCAAAAGATAAATCTGAGGGGTCATGAGAAGAAGAAGTTCTGCAGTACAAATCTGTACTCACTGTACTCACAGCAGTTTGCAACCACATACCATATTTATGGTCTTAGAGTTTAAAGTATAAAGTATTGGACGCAGTACCACTGTGCAGCAGCTGATGGAAGGTTACACTGTTATAGGTCAAGCTTGTTTATTAACGACTAAACAAGACCCAGCGCTGAGTTCAGGGCCCAAAGAAAATTAAAATTAAAAGTCTGTGTTATGCTTTTATGGGGCCATAATTAAAAACAAAACAATCTGATATAGGAAATACCATAATGTTTGTCTGAGTCACAGCAAACTCCCCGCTGAATGCCGCAGACACCATGTAAGCCCTATAGGATTATAAAGGCATTGTGGTTTTTGGTTGGGGTAGCTGGGAACGGGAAGTCCAATTTTATCCCCGGACGTCTTGTGTGAGTCACATCTGTGGTCCTCGCTGACGGTACTTTTGGCTGTGACTAAACTCCTCAGTGGGCCCTTGAGGCTATAATGTCATTATCTTGTTGGTTATTGTTGTGTAGAGCACATGTGGTGATCAGAGCTGCTCCATGATCGCATCCTGTTTCTTTTCCCATCAACTGGTTTTCTTTATGAAGACAGAGATGACACAGTTACAGTAGCTTCAAATTAAGGATATTACAGCACATTGCTCCCCAGAGAGGAGTGATTAGTTGGAGAGGAAAAACTCATAATGGCAGCAGCTGCTTCATGGATGTGACAGGAGAGACATCTGGTGGACAAAATGTCCCCGGGATTGAAGACTTGAAGCTTATGAGCAGAAACAGACAAAAGAAAATCTGATTATTAACTACCACAAAATCAATCATTTGTCTATTTTTTTTTTTTCAAACTGGGCATGCACCTTTGCTGAAGGTGACAAAATGCAACAGAAATCAGTGGCTTTCACCAAATAACTCTTTCTTTCCCGCAGCCATCAGACTCCTTAACAGTTAACTGGAGTCTAATCGTGGACTACTCATTCATTCAGCTGCATTCATAACTGCACTGTCCCTCACACTTTACTCTTCACTGTGTACTTTACTGTTTTTACAGTTTAGTTCTACCATTTTGGACTTTTTACTGCTTACTGTTTGCTGCTACCAGTTTGCACACATACTGTTTAATGTTTACTTTTACCAATTTGCACATGCTGCTGTTTACTGTCTACACCTACCATTTTGCACTTAACACCACTTTGCACTACGTGTATAGTCATTGCAATTATGTATATAGTCATTTGCAATTTCTGTTTATACTCGTTGCAGTTCTGTTCATTTATCTCGGATTTGTTTATTTATTTATCTTTGATTCTTTAAATTGTTCTTTGTTTGATATTGCTGCTTTTTTATATATCTTTTTATCGTGGCATTCTCATAAGAGAATTCAAAGTAAGAATTTCATTGTACTAGGAAACTTGTTTCTTGCTGTGCATATGACAATAAAACACTTTGACTTTGACTTGAATAAGAAAATTATTTGTGTTAAATGGGCCACAAGTGAACAAACACATGTTCCTTTTGTTTGCTGAAAAGTCATTTACAGACAAAGAAATGCATGCTATGCTAGTCGCATTGCAGGCAATCAGACCTCTGCTATAAATCCATATTAGAAACATTTTCTAAGATAAATTCAACCAGTCTTGGAGTTTGGGTGTGTATGTAAAGACATATGTGACATGAGCGACACCTAGTGGACAAAATGTTCCTGGGCCTGAAACTGATGATTGTCACTGTGAGCAGATCTGGAGAGGCATCTCAACAGGCTGTATTTGCATTGATTAAGATTAATTTAGAAGAAAATGAGTAAAAATTGGCAAACAAAAATGAAATGTGCAATAGCTCGACCTCGTTATCACATTCAGATATTTCTATGTTTCTGTCGGTCTTTAAAGTCTTGTCTCAGTGTTTATTCCATCTCATGGAAAAAGTTAAGAATAGCTATTTGTTATTAAAGTAAACATTGTCGGGACAGTCGGCCTTTGTTCCAGCATCCACCGTGACATTTCCAGGAAGTGTGGAAATATCTGTTGTCACGCTGTTTCACAAAACAACCTGACACAAGACGTGTTGACAAGCTGCCCAGAGGCACATAAAGTCATTAAAATGAGCTCCACCTTCACCAGCTGCAGCATTAAAGCCATGAACACGTCACTGCGTCAATGATCCAGTAATATCATATATTTTGCTCTCAAATAAAACTTCAAATGCAGGACTTTTACTTATATCAGACTATTCCTGCACTTTGGTATTGCTGCTTTTACTGAAGTAAAATATCTGAGTACCACTTTTTAGTTTTCCTGAGCCTCAGCCTGTTTCTGACAGTGTAGAGTGGTTTGCGCTTCACAGGAAAAGCTCGTGACAGGATGAACCAGTTCAGCATCTTTATTGTGTTGTTATTGTATCATAGTGTGTCATATCATCCTCTGATATTTGATACCTCTAGTTATTATTTAACTTTGATTGAACAAGTTATTGTGATATTATTCTGAACACTTTATCAGTAATTATAATCCAGCAGGATAATATATGATGTTCTGAAATGGGCCAGTACTTTTACTTTTGTGCTTTCAGATTGAATGCAAAACCTTCAGCTGTAAAAGTATTTCTACACTGTGGTATTTCTACTTTTAACTGGAGCAAAGATCTGTGTACTTCTAAATAAAGTTTGTCTAAAGTCTACTTCTTCCACTGCTGCTCATGCAGAAATATAACGTGCCTTTTGCACTTTACACTGGACTTTCTGTATTTCCTCACGCACAAAGAAATGTGTGTTTTTTGAAGAGCACTGGTGGTTGTGGTTCCCCTTTAAATCTTTCCCCAGAACTGACTTCCGCATGAGAAGTCCCGCCCAGCTCAACTCGTCGCTGCAGCTGCCGGATCACCGAGTCTTGTGACTGCGCTGTTCCCAGTCAACATGGTCGCTGCTCTGAAGTTCACAGTCCTGGTCCTGGCCCTGGGCTTGGGTCGGGGGCTGCGGTACAACGGCATCGATGAATTCGAGCAGGAGGAGGAGGAGGAGGCTGAGCCCGTCGCTCAGGCGTCCAGGTACGGCTCTCTGTGGCCTCTGCCGCAGAAAGTGCAGATCTCACAGGTTTCATTCAAGCTGACCAGCTCCAGCTTCAGAATCGTGGACGCCAAACAGTCCTCCGCCGGGCCGAGCTGCAGCCTCCTGCAGGACGCGTACAGGAGGTGAGAAGCTGTGTTTTTTGGTTTGGATTTTAGCTTTTCGGTTTCTCTTTAAAAGCAAAAACAAAGCGCCGTGCTGCGTTCAGGGACCCGTCGCCGCACGACAAACAGGTTTCCCCTCTCCGTCTCTCTCAACAGGTATTACGAATACATGTTTGGCAGCGCTAAAAGGCAGCAGCTGAACAAAGGCAGGCGGTCAGGCCCATCTGAGCTGACAGAGCTGCAGGTGTGGATCACATCACCTGACTCCGACTGTGACGGTTACCCCGGTCTGACTTCTGACGAGTCATGTGAGTCTCTTCCTCGTTGATATTACATGAAATCACAACTTTCACTCTGGTGCGTCTGCGCAGTGGCGCTCACTCAAGTACTGTCATTACACATTTGAAGCGCTTGCACTTTACTTTAGTGTTTCCAGTTAACGCAAAATAATCATATAAGATATGATGTCCTGTTAATAAAAAGCATTTACTTTAATGGTACTTTCAATGCAGGACATGAAGTGTTTTTTAATGCAGTATTGCTGCTTTTACTTGAGTAAATGATCTGAATACTTCCTCCTTAAAGTAAAAGTTGTACCCTGTAATCTGCAGATTATTATATTAATTAATTATAATATGAATCCACTGCAATCCCACATGTGTTTGCTGTTTAAGACCCAACAAACACACACACAAATGGTATGAATACTTTATAATGTGGGGCACCTATCTGATTCTTAATGCTATATTTTACAGCCAGAGAAAGGGCGTACGCTGATGATTTACTAGGGGAATGAGAGATTACCTGGATGGAAGATACTAGGATTAACACAGTTAATCTAGACCAAATGTTTAAAGCCACCCTGAGAGCTTAAGACCCCGACTTAAGCACCATAATAACCACCTGGCAAGCTTTAACCATATGCAATGCACAACTGTGTGTGTCCGCAGATGAGCTGTCAGTCGATCAGCCATATGCTGTCTTGAAAGCACCCATGGTCTGGGGGGCCCTGCATGGTAAGATCTATTGCACCACCTCAAAGACATTATAATATATAATAATAATTATTATATAATTAATCAGTAGATCAATGTAAAATTTGTGTCCATCGTTTTTAGGTCTGGAAACTTTCAGCCAGTTGGTGTATGAAGATGAGTACGGGACTGTAAGCGAAGGATGATTTTTTTCAGAGTTTTTATCAATAACGAGGACGTTTTGTTGAGCGGCTGAGGCTGATTTTAACTCTGCGTCTTTTCAGAAAAGCATCAATTCAACAGCAATCAGTGACTTCCCCAGATTTGCGCATCGCGGCATCTTACTGGACAGCTCTCGGCACTTCCTGCCCATCAAAGTCATCTTGGCGAATCTGGTGCGTCAGCGAGTCTTCATATTTTGTTTCCTCATTTTGAATTTTGTTTACTATTTAAATGATTTTTTTCCCCCGTTGTTCATCCATGCAGGAAACTATGGCAATGAACAAAATTAATATTTTCCACTGGCACATCGTGGATGATCAGTCCTTCCCTTACCTGAGCCGAACCTTCCCGCAGCTGAGCCAGCAGGTCAGTCAGTGAGGCTTGAAACAGAAAACACACAGCGTTTCTGTATTAGGACATTGTCTTTGCCATAAGCCACCAGAAGAGCTCATTCAGGGTTGTTGTCATGTTCACAGGGGGCTTACCACCCATACACGCATGTGTATACTCCCGCTGACGTTAAGATGGTGATTGAGTTTGCCCGTCTGAGAGGCATTCGTGTTATCCCGGAGTTTGACACTCCAGGACACACGCAGTCTTGGGGCAAAGGTGAGTTTTGTTTTCTTTTTCAATATTTCTTTTCTCAAAACTACCTGGAAGCCCTCAGCACGTATATCCACACGTCTCAGGCCAGACGGATCTGCTCACGCCCTGTTACTCCGGCTCCAAACCCTCTGGCACCTTCGGACCGGTGAACCCCATCCTGAACACCACCTATGACTTCATGAGCCAGTTCTTCAAGGAGGTCAGCACTGTGTTCCCTGACGCCTACGTTCACCTGGGAGGTGATGAGGTGGACTTCACCTGCTGGTGAGACCGTGTGCACAATATAAAAAAGCTTTTTCTCAGCATCAGAGATTGGACAGCAGGTGACAGAGGCTGCTGTTTTTGCCCCACAGGAAGTCCAACCCGGACATTCAGAAGTTCATGGATCAGCAAGGCTTCGGACAAGACTACAGCAAACTGGAATCGTTCTATATCCAAAGGTGTGTCGCTCATTTTATGCTATATTAGGTTGCTTATTCTCTATTCCTTATTTAAAAAATAAAGATTTGTTTTACGTTTTTTGATCTGACAGACTGTTGGAAATCGTCACCACTACCAACAAGGGCTACATGATCTGGCAGGAGGTCTTTGACAATGGTGTGAAGGTAACTAAAGAGAAATAGTGTGCAATGCTGTATTAATAAAGTTTTTTCCATGTAGAGTTAAAGGCATACTGTGCAGGATTTGTCTGTCACAGCATTCAAAGTGGGGCCCGGTGGTGGTCGAGCGAGCTAGGGAGTGAATGAAGAGAGGGAGCGGGGGTTAACAAGAACAAAGCAGTGACTCAGAGAAATAAAATGGTTTGTTTTTTGTTTTGTTTCACGGCGTTGTGGGCTCCCAACACCAGAAGCACACTCATGTTGTGGGGTCCGACAGCTTTGTGGGGACCAAAATGCAAGACCCCATTACTTAAATGATGAAGTGATTATTGAGAGGGATCATTTTTGTCCATACATTGTTTTTAAGAAAATCCTGCATAGTGTACCTTTAAGAACGTAAGACTTAAATATGCTAACGCTGTCTTGTTTTTCATGCTATGTTATTAAAGAAATAGTTTGACATCTTGGGAAATAAACTTACTGGCTTTCTTGTTGAAGGTTGGATGAAAAGATCGATACCACCCTCATGTCTGAGCGCTAAATATGAAGCTATTGCCAGCAGGTGGTTAGCTTAGCCTAACATAAAGACTTAAAACTGGGTAAACCGCTAGCCGGGCTCTGTCCAAAGGTAACAAAATACACCTCTCGGCATCTCCCAAAGGTCTAATTCAGTAACTCAGTTTATCTCATTTGTTTTATCCAGATAACATGTTTTATGGGGGAAGTTAATGCTGCTAGCTAGCTAGCTACCTAGCTAGCTACCTACCCTAGTCTTGTCATTTAGAGATTGCCGGGCAACTAGCAGAGAAACCTGTAAGCCAGTCCCACTGCGAGATGGATTTAGTTGTCTTTGAACTGAGCTAGACTTTTTATTTCCGTTTCCAGTCTTTATGCTAAGCTAAGCTAACTGATCGCTAATGGTAGCTTCAAATTTAGCATACAAACATGAAAGTGGTATTAATCTTGTCATCCAAGTCTCTGCTCAAAAGCGAGTAAATGCATTCCTCAAAACGTCAAACTATTTCTTTAACCGAAACCAACCACTCGTACAGTATCTAAGTGCAGCAGCGTGGTCTGTAACTATTTCAGCTAAAGGATGACACAGTTGTACATGTGTGGATCGGCGGCGGGTCTAATGAGGAGATGAGCAAGGTGACAGCAGCAGGGTACACCACCATCCTCTCCGCCCCATGGTACCTAGATTACATTAGCTACGCACAGGACTGGCAGAAGTACTACAAGGTTGAGCCACTCAGCTTCAACGGTCAGTTTTCACAAAAATGGTTTCTTATGTCGAATCAAATGATTTGTTGAAGGTGATTTAGGCCTGGCAAAAAAGAATTCTTGATTTTGTTCAACAGGCTTACGCTTAAAAACTGCACAGTTGTGACGGAGTCAGAGATGGTGAACATGGGGCCGTGTGGTTGGTGGTTTAAGATGTTTACGGATTGACGTAGTTCGCCACAGTGGAGGACCAATCCTGGTGTATTTGAAGCAATGAACCAATAAACTCAATAGTTATAGTCATGGCAAAAAGGTACACACTGTGTCTCAGGTGTGCCGGGTTCAACTCCACCAGCCGGGGGAAAACAAGCCAGGTTTGGTCCTTCAGAAATTTGGAACTACACGAAAATGTTACCATGCAGATTATGTTCTGCAGAAAGTGACGAATGCAGAAGTGAAAACACAAAATGTCTGAACTGGAAGGCTCGGACACTTTCGTCTTCGCTCCACCCCGCTTTGTCTTCCTCATCTTGCTGATACTGACACATGTATGTGTGTGTGCTGTGTAGCTGAAACCAGACACACTTATCCACGTTTGGAAAGGAAACCAGCAGCAATACCAGAACGAGATGGCAAATGTTACATCATCAGGGTACCGGACCCTGCTGTCCACCCCCTGGTACCTGAACCGTATCTCCTACGGCCAGGACTGGCAGGGCCATTACAAGGCCGACCCGCAGGATTTCAAGGGTTTGTGTCTTTAAGATTGATTTGCATAGCAAGACTTTTCTCGCCTGCCCGCTGCGACTGGTCGTTTGCTGTTTATGCGTTCATATGATTCAGCTTTACTGTTCTGCATTTTATTTGCCGCATTGACTCTTGAACACAGATGCAGACGCTTGTCACTCCTGTGCAAATACGTGTAAGCCTGTTGAATAAACAGAGGGAAAATATCTTAATATTGAACTGTAATTCAGTTAAATCAAACATTTTGTAGAGTTTATCGCTCTGGTCCAGTGGAGTTTTGGATTCCCAGGACGCTGCTTCGGCTGACCTCATCAAATATTACGTTTTAAAACAGGAACTGAAGAACAGAAGAAGCTCGTGATTGGTGGAGAAGCCTGTTTGTGGGGAGAGTACGTGGACGCCACCAACCTGACACCCAGACTCTGGTATGGCTCGTGTGAATTCGCCTCAAGCTGTTAAATGAATGTATTTTCACACATCACATGACTGATTTTCGGCTCTTCGGTCCCTCGCAGGCCTCGTGCCAGCGCTGTGGCAGAGCGGCTGTGGAGCGCCAAGGAGGTGACGGACATCAACGATGCCTTCAGCAGACTGTCTGCACACCGCTGTCGTATGGTGGAGTAAGTATCTGAAGTCTCTGCATGCTCACGCTAATTTTAAACGTTCTGTATGAAGCACATTCACCTGTCTTCCTACGTAAGGCGCGGGATCCCAGCTGAGCCGCTGTTCTCCAGCTACTGTCCCCGTGAGTACAAGGGTATATGAAAACGACGGAGATGCCGGAGGGGGGAGCGAGAAAGGGACGAAAATCCACATACTATGAACTCCATGCTTGTATTTTAAACTGAGAAATCGAATGAACTGCCTTTGTAGAGACACATCGTCCTTTTTAAATCTGCAGATCAGCAGAAGTCTTGATCGCACCTAATGTCAACCATCGCAAACTTATGAATGCACTCTTTTTTTATGAATGTTTGTATAATTGTGAATAAAATGTTTACTTTTAAGATGCTGGTCTGATGTTTCATATTAAAAAAAAAAACACAGGTATGAAATCCTTGGCTCCAGATTTATTTTGCGTCCTGCTGAGAACGTGGTACTATTTGGAAATAAATAATTCATGTTGTAAATAAGGTTTTACTCTTTAGCTCTTGGCAGTCACGTCTTTACTGTAAATCCTGGAAAGTTTTTGGATATTATCAGCCATGCCTCTGCCTCAGAAGGCCGTTGGTCCCATTGCTGAAGAGTTTTTAGAAAAGTGGATCACAGCAGACCAGACATTCTTTTCAGGAGGGCGTTCTGGTCCTGGGGGTTCATGGCCTCATAGGTGTCCAGCTTCAGGGAGAAGGTGGCGTTGCCTGATGTCAGCGTTCTAAGGACGGTGGAGTAACCCTTCAGAAGGAAGCCGGTATGAATAGTAACTGTTAGGGCGACTCATTAAAACCAAACACTACTGACAAATGTTTGAATTGGATGCCATCTCACCATCATCTCAGCCAGCGGCACAGTTGCTAGTAGCACCTTGTTATCAAGACGACTCTGGATATCTTGGACGGTTCCTCGTCTTTGGGCTAAATCCCCCAGCACGGAGCCAAGGTACTCCTCGCTGACGGTCACCTCCAGTGACATCACTGGCTCCAGGATCTGACCTCCAGCTAGCCTCAGGGCCTGCGTCCAGAAAAGCACAACTGTGACTTAGCTATGGATAATCCTGCAGTTTGCAGTTATCACATAGGAAGCCGTGGTGGTTTACCTTCAGCATGCAGCGGGACACGCAGGCGGACACCATGGCAGGAGACGTTCCTGGTTCCATGTTCATGCTCTGAATCAGTGTGGATACGCCCAGTAAAGGATAACCAAGCAGTGGACCTGAGGGTGGAAGCAGGGGTTGAAATCATTTAGAGGACCTGTTTATTTCTAAAATAACACAATCTGGCAAAATGAGCTCCGTCAGTGATACCTTGAAGATAAGAGCTTTGCACTCCGTTCTCCACCGCCTCTTTCATTTCTGCTGACAGCTGCCCCCCCAGTTCCTCTGTGAACGCCGTTTCACACGAACCACCCGAAGAGAAGATGTCCACAGGTTTGACGGCCAGCTCCACGGTCACAACATGCCGCCTCTCGCCGATAGTGCGGTCCACCGTATCTGCATCATAAGACGAGCAGGAAAAGTCATACAGGAACGAAAAGAGGGAGAAATGCAGAATGTTGTTGAGAAGAATAACGTCTCCCCGTCTCATAACCCAACTGACCGATTGAGAACTGTGTGTACCTGTCGTAGAGCCCTCCTGCAGAATCGTCTCCCTGTAAGCCACCTGCAGAGGTCCGAGGTGAGTCTCGATGCCGTACTCTCTCCTGATTCGATCGTGGATGATCTCGATGTGCAGCTCTCCCATCCCACACAAAATGGTCTGAGGGAGGAGAGCGACACGTTCAGCTGACTCACTGCGGCAGATGCTCTGACTAAAGGAAGTGCTGGCTAATCCAATGATGGTATTACCTGGCCAGAGTCAGGGTCAACCCTGACTTTAAGACTGGGGTCTTCTCTCTGGAGGCAGTTGAGTGCGTTCTCAAGATCTTTTGGGGGGAAGAAAAAAAGTGGTGAGTACAAAGAGTTGCTGGAGCATGGAGCAAAGCTATAAACGCTGTCACTGACCAGCCTGTTTGGCCATGGTGGGCGGTTCTATGGTGCAGAAGAAGACTGGATCAGGGACCTCCACCCCTGAGAGGACCACAGAGGCGTGCTCTCCGCTCTTCTTCCCTGTCCCGCCGTCTTTTTGGGCTCGGCGGGCTGCAGCTGCTGCTGAAGCCTTCGATGAAACGATGGTGTCCCCTGTGACGGTCTTCAGTGAAAGAGGAAAACTTCAGTAACCTGTTTGAGGGGGAAACCTTCATATAATAAGGAATGTGAGGAATTAATGTCTGACCTGCTTCAGTCCTACAGTCAGAGCGATGTTTCCCGCTGTCATCGAGGAGATTTCTACATGCTGATCAGCAAACGGCACCAGCAGCCTGCTCATCCTCTCACTAAACGCAACATGATACAATAAAGACAAGCTTTGACCTCATACTAAAGGTGTCAATTAAAACTGATTGGTAGTTCAGGGGTCAATCAGGGTTGCGTGGTTGTAATGGGAACTACGCACGTGCTGTTCCTGTTGATGTTGTGGACAGCAGTCTGTGGTTTCAGAGCGCCGGAGTAAATCCTGAGAAACACCAGAGGACCACGCTGCTTGTCATGCAGAACCTTGAAGGCCAGAGCACACAAGTCGTCCTTGTACCACCGCCTGCAGTACGGTAGGACCACAACGGACAAATATGGATAAAACATATTTCCATAATAGCGTGGCATATTCATTGAAGAACTCCTCCTGCGTGACTTTCTGTCCATTTAATGGACTCAAATCATGCCAGAATCATCCTTTATCTCACTGCAAGTGAACAATGTTCTGGTCTGAATTCACTCACACCAGGTCGTGGTGTCGTTCACTGGGGGCAGGCAGGTAGGCGGCGATGGCATCTAGAAGAGGCTGAACACCTTTGTTTTTCAAAGAGCTCCCACAGAGTACTGGGACGCCTGTACGGGCCAGAGTCACCCGCCGCACAGCCTCCTGTAGCTGAGGACACATCTGCACTGTTCACTCTGTATTCACAAGTAAGAGCACGACTTTATTACACTGTGGCACCATGAAATACATCACCTACTTTTATGGACGGAACGGCATCAAAATTGTCACTAAAATCAGTCAGCAGCAGTTCAGCAAACTCATCATCCAGATCAGCAATCTGTGAGTGAGAACAGAGATATGAGCTGGAGAAGAAATCTGAGACATCTTCACATTTTTTTCAACACTGCTGTTAAAGCGACGTCGTGTACCTGCTCGATTAAGGCCATCCTGGCCTCTTTGACCTCCTGCAGGAGCTCCGGCTCATCCGACTGGTCGAGAGGTTTGCTTTCAAACATCTGTCCGTCATCTCCCAAAGATTTTGGATTCCATATCAGCTTCTGGTTGGTTAACAAGTCAACCACACCTGAGAAGCTTTTGCCGCTGCCGACAGGAATCTGTGAAACAGGATGTCTGCCCATGAGACGGCTAAACGACATGGTGACATACTAACATTAAGTTTTTAGACTGACTTTCTTTGTTTTAAGATTGAGTCATGTCAAATTTTACAATAATAAAAACACATTTTCACTCATCTGGCTTCTAATCAATAAGCCTGTTTATTGCGCCTTTGTTGTAAATCTACAGCTGCTGGGCCTACCTGCAGGAGGACTGGGGTGGCTCTCAACTTCTGCCTTATGCTCTCAATGGAAAAACTCAGGCTGTAGAAAATATAGAAGAGTTAAATTTGGAAAACACGATCAGAACTTGGACATGGTCGACCGTTCAGCCACTCACTCTGCTGCAGGTTTATCCATCTTATTCAGGAAGCAGACACAGGGAACGTGGTGCTTCTCTGCTTGCCTCCACACGGTCATAGTCTGAGCCTGTTTTCAAGGGAAGCGACTGAGTTCAGCGTGCACACAGTTAGAAAACACAGCGAATGTCTCAAAGAGAAGAGAAGCGGCTTGAAAGCAGCGTGCTAACCTCGACACCGGCAGAGGCGTCAAACACGGCGACGGCCCCATCGAGAACACGAAGAGCCCGCTCTACCTCCAAAGTGAAGTCAACGTGTCCTGAAATCACACGCAGAGTCACACACGGGTGGACGCTCCTTCTCATTATTGGGATGTTTTACTCTCACAAAAATGCCTTTTCTACCTGGGGTGTCTATAAGGTTTATTCTGTAACTTTTCCAGTCAAATGTGACCGCTGCTGACTGTATGGTGATGCCACGCTCCCTCTCTTGAGCCATAAAATCTGTGACTGTGTCCCCATCGTCCACATCTGAAAGCAACCAAGTAGCATACATTAAAAACACAGGAACAAGCAGGTAATCAAGTTTTAAATATGTCCACCTCTTGTTTTTTAACCATCCCACGCACCTCCGAGCGCTCTCGTATAGCCAGAGTAATAAAGCATCCTCTCTGTGGTTGTTGTCTTTCCAGCATCAATGTGGGCCATGATGCCAATGTTTCGGATCCTGCAGACACAGCGCACGAGTTAACACGGAGCCTGGAGCTGAAAGTAAAGAGCAGGGACTGCAGAATGCGATCACTTACTTGGATATATCAGGACTGACCACAGCCCGCAATGATTTGACATCATCTGTGACAGAAAACATGAAGGACAACACTGATGATCTGACCGAATCAGTGATGCTATGTATAATACATTTGTATTGCTGAAGTTACGACATCCCAAAACCCAAAACATTTGTCAAATCTTAACCAGCAAACGTCTAGTATTTACTTAATAAAAGACTAAACCCAGTAAATGACGGCCAAAATTGGGATCAACTAGCTCTCTGATGTTTTAATGCTTTATCTGAGCCTTTGTTAAACATACACGCATCTAGTTATGAAATGGACGCACCTTGGAGGAAGCTGTAATGTCTTTTTACATGACAGCTCACTCTACATCTGCAGCACTGGAGCCCAGCAGTGAATAAATACCTCCCCTGTCAATGACAAGGAACCTGTTATAAAGTCAACATGATATTAACATAATTCATCAATGACAGCACTTAGTTTGGCAGGTTTTATCTTACCCGAATCATCCTTCTTAGTGTCCGAAAAGCTCTAACAGGAAACTTTAATGACAGCCTGTCTTCCAAGCTTTTCCCCCAGAATCAGTCTTAGGTCTGAACGATCCACTGTGAAGCAACATTGCGGTCAACAGAAGTGGTCAGCCCGCTTGTGATGTCCACACCAAGAAAAGAAGAAGAAGAACGAAGAAATACAGAGAGACTTAAAGCTATATTCAGCATCTAAACTCTAACTCTGTCCCCGACTAAAGCTTTAATACGTCCTACAACACAACGTACCGCTCGCTGTCAAATGTCACGCTTTCATAACGTACAACTCTAAAATACATCCCCGGGAAAAAGCGTATGAGTCTTTCTTTCCGGCCAAAAACAGAAAATTCTCCCTGTCATTATTAATAATTGCAATATAGTTGAAAATACGTACATAAACTTGTTCCGCAATTATTAACTCAGCTTCACCGAAGGAAAATCGTGTATTTTGTCTTTCATTCGGTTCAGTGTCACAGTTATCTTTCGATAAGCCGAAGCCGATCATATTAAACGAACGGACAAGGCGCTACGTCAGGATGACGTACTTCCTCTAGTTTCGGCTTCGGGGAAAATAACATCGGAAGGACCCCAGCCCCAAGTAAAAAACACCGAATACTCCGCGTCTTTACCAACTGTTACCACTTGCGACGCGTTAACTATAACACTTAACTCCTCACACACAAAATGGTAAGAAGACAACCATTTTTTAATCCATCATTTGACTTTTATCAAGCTGTTTACAGGTTAGCATATTGTGCTAGCATTAGCTTTAGTTGACATGTGGCTGGACGACGTGCTGCTCCGCTCTGGTGTTGTGTTTAGTGTTGATATTAAACGTTTCATGATTATGTTGAATTAATTCAACACATTAATTCTGGTAAATAACATAGACTTTCTTTTTTTAGTTTAGCCCTTAGTGCCCCTGGCTTGTTTGTGATTGTAAACTAAGTTGTTTACACAAGGTGCTGCTTGTTTAACTGTTTAAGAAGTACTTCACTGCTGTCATTTACCTAACCTTTGCATTTAATTATGAAATTTCAATTAACTTGATGGGCAGGTTAGAATTTATCTGAATTGTTGTACTTTTGCTGACGTTTGCCTTTTCGCCATTAAATGAGGAATTTATAAATTCAGGTCTGCAGTGTCATTACTGATTGAGCTGAAAATGTATGATTAGTCAAAGCCCCGTTTATCCAACAATCCCAAACCCCACTGTACGAAGTTTACAATATATAAAAAGTGTATATTTCTGCACCAAACGGATGCATTTATACTTTGTAACAAAGGTGAATTAAATTGCATTTTTGCTTTCTCTTGTGTAGCCCCAGAACGAGCACATTGAGTTACACCGCAAGCGGCATGGATACCGCCTGGACCACCATGAAAAGAAAAGGAAGAAGGAGAGCCGAGAGGCCCATGAGCGGTCCCACAAAGCCAGGAAGTTGATTGGATTGAAGGCCAAGCTGTACCACAAACAGAGACATGCAGAGAAGATCCAGATGAAGAAGACGTGAGTAGAGACAGAGAAACGCTGGATTTGTCTTTTCAAATGTGAGGTGTTTTTAAAAAAAGGCCAACAAACAGCAAATGATCCTGACTTGTATCTCTGCAGCATCAAAATGCATGAACAGAGGAAGACCAAACAGAAGAATGACGATAAGACCCCAGAGGGAGCAGTACCAGCCTACCTGCTGGACAGAGAGGGACAGTCCCGCGCTAAGGTCCTGTCCAACATGATCAAACAGAAGAGGAAAGAGAAAGCTGTAAGTATCTGTCTATTAACACACCTCAGTGAAGATTTTATGATAATGATATAAACGTGTGGAAATAACGTCACTGGTTTGTAAACACAAACGTGTCATGTCCTCTGTAGGGCAAATGGGAGGTGCCCCTGCCGAAGGTGCGTGCCCAGGGAGAGACAGAAGTGCTGAAAGTCATCAGAACTGGAAAGAGACAAAAGAAAGCATGGAAGAGGATGGTCACCAAAGTTTGCTTTGTCGGCGACGGCTTCACCCGTAAACCTCCAAAATATGAGCGTTTCATCAGGCCCATGGTAAGATGGCAGCATAGTTGCCATCAGGACTGAAGTTAAACTGTGCATTTCTCTTTGAAATGAAGTGACCTCCCTCTTTGTTCTGCTTCAGGGTTTGCGCTTTAAGAAGGCTCACGTCACACATCCAGAGCTGAAGGCCACGTTCTGTCTTCCCATCCTCGGAGTGAAGAAGAACCCCTCCTCGCCCCTCTACACCTCTCTGGGAGTCATCACAAAAGGAACAGTCGTAGAAGTCAATGTCAGCGAGCTGGGCTTGGTTACACAAGGAGGAAAGGTGATCTGGGGTGAGTGCTCGGAAATCCGGTCAGTTTATGTACGTGCTCTGACGTTATGTGTCTTATGTCCTGTTTTTGTAAATACTTCAGAAACATCTGCAAAAATGAGAAATTACACTTCCATTTTCAGTTTGAAGACTTAAACTGTGTCTTGGTAAACACAGGTATTGCTGTAGAAACTCAAAAAGTTGGAAATAACATTGAAATAAAGGTGCTGAATCGCACTGTGATAAATTCTAAAGTCTCGATGTAAATATTGATTAATTATCAGTGTGGTTTGTGATGTTGTAACTAAAATCTTTCTGTCACTTTGCAGGTAAATACGCCCAGGTGACAAACAACCCAGAGAACGACGGCTGCATTAATGCAGTTCTGCTGGTATAAGACTCTTTTTTACATGAGGACTGTTGACTCCAACAAAGAACACAAAGATGAAGCAAGCAATGAGGATCAGGAGTATCTCTGATGCTGCACTTGGCAACACAACCGTTTCGTAGCAGGACGCTCAAAGGAAAAGGAAATGAGGATTACTGTGTTAAATGTGGTATAAATAAACTTGATATGACACCATTTGTTGGACTTTTCTCCTTTTCTTTGCTTTCTTGTAGAGTCCCTTGCTAATATTCCTGATGGTTCAAAGATTTGTTTCACTGATGCTCTTGAACGCAGACCCGACACATCGAGCACAGATCGTACAGCAAAGCTGCTTTGCTCCAAGCAGCAGAGCAACACACGTAAAATAACGTGAAAAATGAAAAAAGATCAAACCACCATAAACAAATAATGATCCTGCGATGAAAATGGCTTTTCCCCTTCACAGTACATCAGTATTTTATCAGAATCACTGCAGAAATCTTCTAAAATGTTCACTGTGATCTGTTATTTTCATAGAAAGTCACAGCCCTCAGAGGGATTGAAACAGCTCTCGCCTCCATCAAAGCCTCTTCCTCTTCCTCTTCCTCTGCCATTGTGTGCTGTTTGAGGGATTAAAGGGCAGGAAGCAGCTTACAATAAATTTATGGCTTCTAAAAACAGGGTAAATCTTGGTGGGTTGCAGCTTTCCACAGCTCCAAACAGACTACAGATCAGTGAAACTGGATTCTGGACTTAAGATACGTGCAGTCGCCTTAATGATAAACCAGTTTCTGTGTGGAGCGTCTTACAGGCGGACATCATTTATCTGACCTTTACTAGAATTTATCCAACAACATAGTGAGTTAAACACACAAAAAAGGTGCATCTAAACTGGAATGAACGCATTACAACCCAAGAGCTTCATAGGTATTATAGTTGAGGTACAGCCTGTGTGAAGTTAACTGCTTCTAGAGGCAGTTCTACTCCAAACATGTTGTTTCACTCAGGAACTTCACGTCAGCTTCATGCTTCCACATCAGCCGTAACCCTCCACAGCAGGAGGACGAGACGATGTCACAGCTGTCTTCGGCCCAGAGTTGCACTTTGCACAGCAGAGTTTTGCAAGCTATTTGTTACGTAACTCCTACATCTGTACAAGCTTTCGGCTGCTGCTTCAGGCTTCACGTTCATCCATTGCAGAGTGAACAGAGGAGACTCAGTGCTGAATGAAGAGAGAAGTGCTTGTGGAATTGCTTGAGATACAAGCAGAGGTGAATGGACGTGGTTATTCTTGGTCTGATGTGCTGATATTTAGCTTGTTTCCACACGTAGTGGATGTTTGCTTTCTTAGATTAATACAGAGCCTGCGGGCTTTACTTTCAGAGTAGTCTCTGTGAATCTGACTTCATCAGTACACGTCTCACAGTTCATTTAAGGCTGAATCCTCTGCAGCTGCAACATCCAGTAAACCCAACACAACATTTGTGGAAATACCTGAAGACCATAATTCACCAGCAGGAGTCCTGGAACCTGGAAGATTAAAAGGTTGTCTCCCTCCTGAACACCGTGACAGGCGAGCTTCTTCATACAGGAAGCAAAGGCGTGCAGATTTATTTAGCACCATCTAGATTTGATGTGAATAGCTGCAGTGAATATATGCTGAACACTTACTTCCCCTGCTGTGTATATGCTGCCTGAACCTGCAGATACTGTAGAGAGGGAAAAATGAGGCGGCATAGCGGAGTCAGGACATGACCTCACATGTCCTCAGGAGCAGCGACGCCCACGAGGAGCTGCACCGAAGATGTTGGCGGTCAGTGTTTCTCAGACAGCAGCTCGTTCAGACACAGTGTAGCTTTAAACTGTCACCCTGTGGTCCACACGTCGTGGCCTGCGCCCTCCAGGCTGAAGCATCAGAAACAGTGACGGCAAGAAAATTTCATGGTTTATTTGTGAATGGTTTGGTGTTTTCTGTCCGTCCACACCAACAGTGTTCTTTCACGGTCCACTAAGGCTCCTCCACCTGCAGGGACGGTGAGCGACTACAAAGAAAAGACTAAGATTTCTATAATAACAACATATTATTACTAAGATTTCCTTCCACAGCAGCGTCAGAGGGGAGCTGCGTTCAGGATGACTCAGCGTTCCCTCCTCTTTAAAGACACTTCACAGAACAAACAGAGCACTGGTGTTTTTCTTTAGGTTGAATTTTAAAAAACTGGATCATCGACATCATTACACACGTGTGTTCTGAACAGTCTGTGAATCAACTTTTGGTAAAAATCAACCTTTCTTTTTTGCTTTTTTTTGTGAGAGAATACAATCCTGAGTTCATACAGTGTCCACCAGCCGCTGCAGAGTCCAGTCGTCACGTTAAGAAGTCAGAACTGTGAGGTAAAACCACACCTGGGGAGAGCTCACTGCGGACACATCCTCATCAGTGACAGTGTATATTACTGGTGTATCACATGAACCATGTTGGATATTAAAAGTGTGGCTGCGCTGTATAAAAATCTTACTAATGTTGATTTGAATATGATGCATATAAACAGTTCTTTGAATTCTGTGTTTGAACAGTGAGACTTTAAGCTCAGCCATCAAGGCCAACGCTGACTGTTAATGGACTCACGGACATTCAACGAATGAGAATTAAGGCTGCTGTTTCTGGTCATCCATACATGTGGAGTACACACTGAAAAACAAACAAAAAACAGTGATTGACTGACAGACGGAAAACCAGTTCGTCATTAAGAAGCTCTCAGGAAAACGAAACCGTCTCGGAGAATCGCGCTGCGGTGTGACATAAATGCCGGATCAAAAGCCTTAATCAGTTACACGGGATAGCGTTTCCAGTCTTATTACTTTTTCATTCCGCCGGCGCTCCCCTCGTTCGGCCTCTTCGTGCAGTGTAAGCGAGATGCCACACCGGAGACGGCTCTCCGAAACCTCCGCAGAGACAGCGTCAGAGTTCAGTCAGCTTGACTTCCTCTCTTCAGTCCTTTGGCTGAGAGTGTTTTTATTTTAAAAAGTGCACAGAGTGATCGAACAGCATCCGCCGGTTGCTCACATTATGTGTAGTAGTCCAGCTTGCTCGCTATCGTCTTGCAGCCTTTGACGGAGAACACCCGCTCAGATTTGGGGAAATAGACTAAATCTCTGGCCACCTGGTCGGCCACGCTCTCGTCCGGCTTGCGCCCTTTGGCTATCATCTCGGCCAGGGCGCACTGCACGACGTGCCGGTACTCCAGAGGCAGGAACGGGACGAAGAAGTCCACCAGGTTCTTGTCAATCAAGCTTGTGTGCCACAAGCCGCCTACGGGAAGAGATGAACGGACACATCCAGTCGCACCAAAGATCAGCGTTTTTCATCAAATCTACTTTCTGAATGACGAAGAAGAAGCATTCATTTCACGTCTACTCACTTTTCTTGTTGTTGAACACTGACAGAGAGAGCAGCGTCTCCAGGTCTTTGAGCTCGATCTCTTCTCGATCTCTGCCTTCTTTCCAGAAATCTAAAGTGGTCTGTATGATGCTATCTCCTCCAGCGTTGCTAGGAAGAAAAACACACACAGGCATATTTATTAGAATTTGCTTCTGATTATCTACCACTTTACATCTACCAAAAAAGCAATATAACACATATAGAAATACATTCTACAACCCCATAAAGAACCCCAATGCTCCAAAAACACCTGTTTGGATCATTCCACAGGTAAACAGGTACACTGATAACAGGTGAGAGTGTCATGATTGGGTATGAAACGGGCATCCTGGAAAGGCTCATTCGTTCACAAGCGAGGATGGAGCGAGGTTCACCACTTTGTGAACACAGGATTGGATGAAGGATGTTACTACATGGACTCATAGCTACAATTCTCCTTTCTTTCTGCATTATTGAACACATTTGGTTTCTTTTTGCAGTTCTTGCTACTAATGCGACCTATAAACATGCATTTACACTTCTGTTCCCTTTCTGTGGGTTGAGTGACAACACTTTACTGGTCAGAGCTACCTGAGGAAGATGAAGATGGCTTTCCGATATGACACTCCGTCCAGCTTGTCGTAGTAGTCCAGGTACGGCTTTATGCTGTCAATCAAGCCGGGATGCATCTTGTCCATCTCGTCAAAGATGAACATGGAGTGTGCGCAGTTGGTGACGTTGCCTTTAATCCACTGCTGTAGTTGCGACTGAGGAGGAACAAGAGCACATTCACATAAAGCAGAACAGCACAAAGTCACTGGATTCTGCCTGTTTGTCATCATACCTTGTAGGTTTCAAACTGACTCTGGTGTGGGAAGTGAAGCTCCGACGTGAACACATGGACGAAGCTGCTGTCTATTCCCTCTTTGTAAAGGTTATCTGCGATCAGCTGACTGACGAAATTCTTCCCCGTGCCGGTCCATCCGTGCAGAGAGAGCACCAGGGGCTTCTTCGGGTTGTCGTTGGTCATGAATCCGTTCACGGCCTTCAGGATGATGCGGGACGCAATGTGCTGTCCGAACAGTTTGCTGTCCAGGTCAGCCTTGAGACCTGGAGAGAGCACAGCAGAAAGCCAACAGGATGAGAGGCTGCAAACACCTGAGTGAAACACCTCTCTCAGACACTGAGATCTCACCTCATCCTGTCTGATGAGTAGTTATTAGGTACAGCTCAAACAATGGTTACACTCATTTAATATATCAAATCAAACTTAATTGTAGAGCAAAAGAGCATCAAAGTACTTTACAGGTGACTGGTAACAGCTGATAATAAGACTGGAAACCAATGACACAACAGTACAAATGATAAAAATGAAAATACAGCCAATAAAACAGAGGACTACAAAACATTTAACCAAGTATGTAATCTCACAAAATTTCCATAATGCCCATAAACATTGTAATAAAAAGCCAGATGATTTTCCCCTCTGAGGATCAACAAGGCCTCAACCTGTCCTCAAGCAGGCAACTAAACCAGTCTGACCAGAACACCTGATGGGCCATCCTGGTTCATACGTTGACAAACAAGCTGATGCACGACCACGCAGAGCTTTATGAAGGGTATTTTCAGTGTAAAGCGAGGGTTTCTGTTTTGACACTCATGTCGTGGTACTTCACTGTCGTCCAGACTGCAGAGAGTTGACGTTACGGATGTTTTCCCTCTTCACACGGTTTGCACAGCGCCACTGTCTACACGTTAAGCGTCGCACATGCTCACCTGTCGAATTGAAAGCTATCCATTTTGAATCACAACGTTCATGAAAATAATTCCAGATCGTCCGCCCCAGTGTCGCCCCGACACTTACGACCACTGTTGCTGTGAACGGATCAAACGTGTTAACCAGCACGCCGAATGTCGAAAAAACGTGCAACGCCAAAAATAAATGTGCCGCTTTCATCGTCGAAACCACTTAATTCCTGACATCAGTTGTATTTATCGGGTAAGACAACCATAACACCACGGCAAAACCGCGCCGGACCAGCAGGCTAACGGGCTTCTTTACAACGGGGAACTTCCGCATACGTCATGAGCACGCGACAAAACACGACAGGCGCTGGTCAACGCAATATCACAAATGTTTTAACAAGTTTGAAAAGGATGCAAAATGGATAATTTTAATGTTTCACAGTTAGCCATATGTAAGTTTATACATTTTTGGTACTCGTATACCGAAGTTACGGTGTAACAGAAGCACACGCCTGGCTAACGTTAACCCAGTCGCGGATATTAACTAGATTACAGTTACCTTAATGAGCTTAAGTGTGAATGGAGAGCACAAGAATCAAATATGATGGCTAACGTGTTAGCTGGGTTCCCCTGTCTTACCAGTCCTGTTGAAAGAAATCCACTCGGGTCGACAGCACTCGTGGAAATAGTAGAGGATGTTCTGGTAGCTAGCTAAAAACCCGGTCAGAGCCGCAGCCATGCCAACGGCAATGCTGGTGCTGATGGGCTCGATCGCCTCCGTCATGCCGGAGCAGACAAGCATCCACAGCAGCAGGACGTGTCGCTTCCTCGGTTTCATTTCGGATAAACGTTACTGCCTCATCAGACTAAAACGAAACAAATAAAAAAAAAAAGTCCCAGTGAGCGTGTCAAATTGTTTGCCAAAGCGGACTGAGTCAACAACACAGTGGAGGCGCTGTGGGTGTCGTGCACATCCGGGTCTGGTATGACGTCAGAGTCCAAAGGTGACACTTGGGTTCACCTGGGAGCTGCGTGAAGTCCCACCGCGGCGCCCAGGGTGTCAACTCTGCTGGAGATTTACACATCCAAAATTCCTTTAAAGTGCTTGTTTTTCCACAAACTTCTTTTAATTGTGTTTTTCTTTTCAGACTTAATTTTTTACCACAAATAACTAAAAGTGAGAAGAATAAGACACTATTTAATTGGTTTGACTGGTTCTGCAACCCAGGTTCCAGGAAAGCTGGGCCGCTGTATAAAACATATATAAACCAGAATGTGATAACCTGCTGATCCTTTTTGACAAATACTCAACTGAACACGGCACAAAGACAATGTATTTAATGTTTTATCAGCTTCACTGTTTTTTGTAAATATGTGCTTATTCTGAATTTGCTGCAGGTTCACAGGTAACAGGTGATAGTATCATGATTGGGTATGGAAGGGGCATCCTGGAAAGGTTCACCCTTTCACAAGCAAGGATGGAGAATTGTGCAGATAGCCTTGGTCTTAGTGGATTAAAGACTGCATTAAAAACCCCACATTGTTTAAATTTGTAGATATCTCAGCGTAAGTGCACTGAGAACGGATCACTCGTGCTCTGAGTAATGATGTGGGAACATGGTGTTCTTTTCAGACACTGAGAGTCTGCATTTACATTTGTAAATGTTATCAGTGATCATCCCTGCACCAGTCTGTCTGTGCAGAGGCTTCTTCAGGTCAGCGCTGCTCATGAATCTATTCGCAGAGCTCAGGGCGGTGTGTGACGCAACGTGCTGCCCGAACAGTTTGCTTTCCAGGTCAGCCTTGAGACCCAGGCAGCAGAAAGTCAACAGGGTGGATTAAACTTTATCAAACAAGTAATGGCAAGGACCAAAAGGTTCACAGCCAGGGGTTCAGAGACAGAGAGCATCAAAGTAGCCTTGATAAATTTGTTTTAAAAGCCAGATTACCTGGCAGGGTTGAGTCAGGTTGAGTTTTTGACATTACTGCTGATTAGTTCCCTGTCTGGGTTTGATATACTTCCTGAGAAGTACACATACATAAGTAGTGCTGCATACATACCAGGCTCTTCACGAAGGTGTGACCCACTGAACCAGAGGTTTTGAATCCACTTGGAGCAAAGGGGAACGTTGCAGTGGAGCTTTGACATTTCTAATTCAGCACTGGACATGTAGTCTTCCAGATCAAGTTTATATTTGGGGGATTTGTGTTGTTAGAGGGTTTGGGCTGGGTCAGGAACTGCTGCTGCCGTGACCTTTAAAGCCCACCGAGACAATACATGTGATACCGGGGTATACGTGCTGTAATCTTGGCATGACTTGATAAATCTGAAATGGCAGACTCAAAAGTATCTGGAGATGTTTTGACAATATGAGGTAATGCCCACTTTTTGCTGGGGGTCATGCGGTCAACCTCTCCGGGAACCCTTTCACTTATGTTTTCACTCTCTGGATCAAGCCTGTCTGTGATAAAAGAGTGGAGCTTACACATGCCAAATGTTTCCTCCAGTACTTCACAGTTTCCATAGCCCCTGGCTCTGCGAGGTTTAGGCACACTTTGAGGACATTATGTGGGTGGTGACACAGTAACCAAGAACAGGTTTGAAGCAAATAGGTGAAGAGCTGTGATGAATTAACACCAGTCTCTAGATGTTTTACTCTAGATGGCACTCTGACTCTCGCATGAACTCCTGATGGTGGGCTTAAATCTGTCTCATGAGGCAAACACAAACAGAGGACCATCATTTTCAGCTGCTGCCGCTGTTTATCCTTCCTCTCCTCCAGCCTGTCACTGTGGCGGCGTGTCCTTCCTGGTGTGGACGGGGTCAGATTGCGCTCCTTATGGTCCAGGATTAGGGCTCTTCCTCGGGTCCCTCTGTCTTCAGGGAAAGGTGCAGCTTGAGGACCACGACACCTGATGAAGCCCAGACTCCCTCGTGGGCCGAGATAACTCTGAGGGAAAACAGGGATTAGAGCTTTCTTTGATAATGCTGTGAAGGATGTAAAAAAAGGACAAAATAAGTTTGAGAGTAGCTCAACACCCTTTAATTAAGCAGCCAGATTTCTTTCTTTTATGGCTTTATGGTATAGCATTACTGCACACTATTAAACATGTTCATTTATCAAACATTGACACTGTATTGACTATTAGCTTCTTAATTTTATTAGCTGTAAATAATAAAACTTGTTGTGAAATCGCCATCTCTGGAGCGACGCCATTAGCTTATAAGAATGGTCCAGATCAAAGCAGCAAAGACCGACATGCTGCAGATCCTGATTAACAGTCTCTAGTGAGAAACAAGCTCCAAAAATGCTGAATCGGACAATTCCCATGATGCAACCAGATAGCTAGTTAGACCTTACCCAGCTGATAAGCACCTATGTCCTTGAAACCCCATTGAAGTGTGCATTGCAGGCTTTGTGATTAACATTTTTAGTCTCTAAGTCCAAGCTGAGATCTTCAAATAATGTCACTTTTTCACTATTTTTCATAGACTTCATGGAGCTCCTCCAGAGTTTTCAGGGTCCTCCTGGCGTGTAAATTGATTTTGACATGTAATTGGTGGAGTGGCCCTTCAGGGAGCTAACTGAATTTAAACAGCTGGAAGCTAACTGTGAAAAAGAAGTGTAACATTACAGAAACACACATCAGCTGTGAGCGCAGACTCCAGCGCTGCAGCCTGAGGACTCCGGGCATCTTCTCAATGGATATCAGGTGGGAATAGAGTAAAAACATCTATTCAGTGTGGACATTGGAAAATGATTTGATAACTCTGACAGACCATAATATTTTGCTTGTCTTAACTGTTTAACTCCGCTGTTACCAGGTGGGAAACGCCTGAGTGGAGGTCTTTTCTTCTCTCTCACTCATTTCTCCTGTGCAGGTTCATTCAGTGGTTAAAGAACAGAAGAGGGCGATTGTGGGGGAGTCTGAGCTTTGAGGGGGAGACAGAGGGGACAGGTCAACCTTTAATCGTCCAGTCAATAGAGGGCAGTGCCACCACACACTGACCCACCACTCCCCCTCTGTTCACCTCATCTAACCCTTGCCTTAACCCCCCAACCTGAGGCTGCCCGGGCCGGACGGTCACTTAAAGAATCAAACCAGGGCCAAAGTACGTTCCTGTGAGGCCAACAATGAGAGGATCTGCAGGGAGGAGATTAGGAGAAGATCAGAGAATTGATGGGGGGAGAGACAGAAAAATAAGATAAAGAGAGAAAAATCCAGCCGTGAATGCTGTGTGTTAAAAATACAACATGCGGGAGTGTGCAGCGCAGTTACTTGTATATATTGAATTGCTATACCCCAAAACACCACCAGGAGGGGCTCACTGCTTCTGTCTGCCAACTAGTTTTCCATCTACAAAGTTAATGTCTTTTGGGAAGTGCAGAACACACAAATAAGTGAATTACAGTAACTGCAGAAGCTTTCACCACAGTGGTGATGGAAAATACAATAAAAAGGGACAGACACAACATTTGGTCCACCAAAGACACAGAATTATGTACAACGGTAACATGGTGGGCCTCACTTTCTAATGAAAAAAAGGTTGTGGTCTAAAAATCTATTATTCTGTCAGCACCCCTCCCCTCTGTTTTCCTGTCTTTCTCACTGTTAGTTTTCCCTCGTCAGATTGCATTGAGAGTGTTATGCAGCAGCACAAGTATCAGTATTCAATACTCAAGGAAAAGTCCTACATTGAAAATATTACTTACATAAATGTACGTAAGTATAGTCAGGAAGATGTGCTCAAAGTGTTAAAAGTAGACGTATTCAAAGCAGAAAAATGTCCCCTGTGGCTGTTATACTATTATATATTATATCATTAGATTCTTATTACTCATGCATTCATGTAAAAGCAGGATTTTACTGCTGTCGCTGGTTGAGGTGGAGCTCAATCCAAACCTAAAAATGATTCAAAATAATTGAAATGGTGATAAAAATGGTTGCCATTGAGTTGTTTAATTTCATACTTTATAAACTCTTGACATGTTTAAGTCCCGTCCTGTGTCTGCACGACTTCTTTCCGAGCTGCATCAGGCTGGTTGAGATGTTCCTCTGCAAACTTCTGACGCTGAATTTCGTGGTGAGGATGCAGGAAAGGTTTTCCATGAAAGTCGACGTCTGTGAGGGTTCTCATTCATCCAGCTCACGGTTCTTCTCAGTGTTTCCAAAGGCAGCTTGACTTGTCTGTGAGTTCTGGAAGACGTTTCGCTGCTCATCCAAAAGGCTTCTCAGGGAGTCTCAGGCATGCGTCCTCTTGCAGGAGTGAAGTTTGCAGCAAATAATAATAAAGAATTCTGTGCGAGAAGAACAAACGCTGTGAGTGCTTGTTCACAAAGTATCACAAGGGTTTCTTCTGTCTTGAGACGTGCCGTAATATTTTTAGGTGTCTTGAAGCTTTTGTTTCAGGTGTAAAATACTCACTTTCCACCATGTTTTCAAGGCTTATAGAGGATCTGCAGATGGTTTCAAATGTCTTTCCCCGAGCCTGGGGTTCTACACTGTGGAGACAAGTCACAATTATGACATTTGGTTATTAGTCTTCATATTCAACAGTCATTTAATCTTTGAACAACTTTTAATTCACCGATCTGTTGGTAAACTGCATCGCTACATTGAGTTTAGTCTGAGGTCGCTGATTATTTTAGTAAGGGCAGTTTCAGTGCTGTGGTATGTCTAAGTATCTGGCCCGCTTCCATACCCAAAGACCACTAAACAGTGGAAACTGAGCCATTGTGAGGCAGTCACTTACTGTCTGTCCCTTATTGCACAACAGGTACACTGCACGGTTGCATCTCAAGAGACAATATTAACCCTGCTGTGTCTACTACATTTTCAGCATGACCAGTTACCATGCTGTGAATCGCTGTCATCGCAACATCTGTGACCAGCTGTCCTCATGAGGGCAAAGCCACACATCTTCTCGCAGTGCACACACCTGCATGAACAAGAGCAACACATCAGAAGACAGAGGAGACACATATTCCAAGACAAAATCATACACATTCAAATGCTTTACATACCGGAGATCATTGTCCATTGGTGCATTAACATTTGGTGTCCATGAAACAGCGCTGAAGGCCACATCTATACGTGAGAAATGAAGTTACACATATTATTATAAAGCAGGAGGCGAGCGCAGGGCACCATGGTTCAATCTGCACACACGCAGTCACTCTTCATTACAGTCAGCAGGGGGCGACAGCGGGGCGTTTGTGTCCCAGTGACTATGGCTTTTTCCCTGACTTTGACATTTCTAAAAACATTTCTCCCCACCAAGTTAGCTGGAACAATTTCTACACAGACTGGCGACATATTTAATCTACTTCCTTCACCTTACTGTCACTTCGAAGTAAAGACTGACGCCCGTTAACGTACATGCGGCTCACATTTGTCCGTTTAAAAATGTAGGAAAATGGGCAAATTTAAATAGTTTTAACTACAACAATAAAATAAAGTGAAAATTGTGATCACCCTGAACGTGAACTCGGGACAGCCTAAAATAAAGCAGGAAGCTGTTAACCAAACTGGACACACAACACTCGGTGTTAGCATTTTACTGAAAACTGCTCGACTGTGATTAACAGTAACAGAAATATTGCTAACGTTACAGACGTTAGTGGACGTTTGAGAGGAAATGGCGTTCGGTTTTTAGGTTTACATTCAAATTATGAAACGCGTATTTTTTTTTAAATCAATAATATGGAACACCACGTTGTAAAATACAAACGTTATGAACTTTCTGTAACTTGGACTCACATACTCCCACTCACCATTTTATTCTCGCAGCCGTTTGGCCGGTGGTCAGCAGCTCGAGACCGGAAAGACTGCTGCGCCACTACGGAACCTGGGAGCGACCAAGATTCATGTACTGTCGCGAAGGGACAGGCTTTACGTACTGCACTAAATATTTTTGTGTAGTTTGATGTTTTTGTAGTTGAGTGACTCCCTTAAATAGTCTCAGATAATATTTTAGTTTTCTCATCAAGACATGGCTTCATATTAAGTTACACTAGACACTACTAGCTGTTTACATGATAGCAAAAAATAAAAAAAAAAGGTCATATTCAGAAGGCCTCAAGGGTGTAATATTTTAAAGGGCAATGCCTATGACTTGATTTGTAAAATAACATGTAAGTAAATAACTGAATGTTCACGTCCTTCCTGGTATTGATCTGCACTGAAATCAACCTCAATGGACTGGAGTTGTAAAGGACACGTCATCAGACACGGTTAAACTTGAACAAACTTCTTATAAGTTGGTTCAACAACCATACAAATCAGTTAATGCAAGATTTTATGTGAAGTGTTTTATGGGACGTCAGAGCTGAAGTTATATTACCTGTTTTCATAGAAGTGTTTCGACACAGTTCTTGTACATTGTGTGAAATGGATGGTGGTCACTGAGGGGTCTTGTTTTGCTTACCAATGGATCCTCGCCACAGGGTAGACAAGTTAAACCATTTAAAATATGGCACGAATCGCCCAAAACACTGGAGAAAATCTCTCTTCGCTCAGACAATTCAAACCAACTGTGTGTGTTTGTGTTCTGTGTTTTTTTTTTCATATCACACATAGACTGAGTGAGAAAGCTTTATGAGGTGTCCCAGGAGAGCAAATGAGTCCATCAAGCAGGCCAAGATATAACTCAGGGGGGGAAGGAGGAGTCCATTTGCCTGGTCTGTGCTACTGTACCAGCCTGGAAAGTCATTCAGAAACACTGTGTTCAATGTATGTGAGTCCAAGTCACTGTCTGCTCCACGAAGGAGTTGTGGTTTCTGCTGGCTGCCAAATAAACGTCAAGGCAGTGCTCGTCCTCAAAGCGGTTTCCTGCAGCAGCACCCTACAGAAAGTCGACTGGCTCACAGCAAAATATGAACACAGATATCCCAACATGCAACAGGACAATACAGGCAACAAAGGGGCTAATGGGTGCTCCACTTGGAGACTGAGACAGAGAGAGAGAATACATTTCTGCAGTACAATGCTTGCCGTCATCCAACAAACACGCTCTGAGCTGTCCCTATTGTGTCAGGAGCCCCCAGTCCACTATGTAAACATCCCCTCTGTACCCCATCATGACTATATTCAGACCCCAAGCAGGAAATGATTTCATATCCAGCATCCGCCTCAGTCTTCCTCTCTCAGGTGGTGAAGGTTCCCGGCAGCCAACCTACCAGACCAAAGGAGGGGGGTGATGGAAAGCGGGCAGGGCTCAGTGCAAAGAGGGGCTAGGTTGGACTTGATTAGTGCTCTTGAATGGAGTGACCAAAAAAGCAATGTTACCTCACTCTATTGTTATTCACAGTTCTTTCCTCCAGATTAATTCTATATATCCTGAAAGCGTGACACCAACTTGAGCTATGTGAGGGTGTTATCATCAGGACGTTGGTTTTTCTTTCTTCTGTGCATTGTTTCCAACTTTTGCTTTAATTACTTTAATAGATGTCTCTGTTGCTCTGTAGCTGTTAGATGCAAGCAACTGTTTGCTTTCAATTTAGCCATATGGACATAAAAGGTGATGAAACAATATGTTTTGTTCTCAACGTGTTTATGCTGCCCCCAAGTGGCCAAAAAGATGATAATTTATTTCAGATTTTAGTTTGGCTTCATTTAACTTAAAGTGTAGTTAAACCTAACGATGCAATGGCTGTTTTCATGACCATATAAGTTACAGGTACTGAGGACTTTGACCTGCAGATGAAAAATAAACATTTTGGTGTTTATTGCTGCTTTTGTGACTGCACTTTTAACTTCCTTGAATTTTGGTGGTGGTGGCTTTTTCTTCCACCAACATTTGGATCACATCAGTACATATTTTGTGATCTTGACATGATGTAAAACAAAGATTTTTAAAAACATAAAGATAAAACATTTTCTTTTTTTTCCCACTGTAGTCTGTGCACACACATCTCTGTAATCTGTGCATCAGCAATGATAAAATCAATGAGAGGTAATGAAAGAAAGAAATTGAACGAGACAAAACAGTTTGACTGATTTGACTTAAAGAACATTACAGTTAAATATGACTTATTTGAAAAAATATATGTAACACTTTTAGGTCATAATATGTTTGTGGAAGAAATTGAATCACTCTTCCATTGCCAGGCTGAGCAGCAAAGTTCCAAAACAAACCTTAAAATGGTGCCAACTAATCAATCCAGTACGTTTGTAAAAGCACCGATGCTGAACGGTGCTATTAGTTATTATTTTTTTAAATGCCTGAAAACATGACAAATTTGACTTCAAGTCATTGAGCTGTAACAGCAGTGAAGAAAAAAAAGAACTGCGAGGAAAGGCATTATGGGCACATAAGACGTGACTAATAGCTGGTTTTCTGGCTGTCTGGCAGGGAAATATAATAGAGATTCTAAATGTGTTTGATTTCTTTGAATGACTCCAGCCTGTGAGGAGCCGTGAGGTCACATGACCAAACCCAAACAAAGACTGCTGACAGTTTCAAGGTGACAGCTGAGATAGAAGGTTGTTTTGAGGAGGAACTGTGGCGACCTTCAAGGTAATGGGCCCTTTCAGTCTTGTTTGCTCGGATGAGTGTATGCCAGTGAGTTAAAAGCTAAATAAACACGAGCTGAATTGGGGTCGCAGAGTCTTCAAACAGGTGTCTTGAGGGCAGCTTGAGCAGAGAGCTGGCTCTGCTGTTCAAAAGCAGACACGAATCTAAAACAGAAATGCGTTCTGACTCCCAAATCAATCAAACCGGGTGATCAGAATGTGCGATTTCACCGTGATGGGTCGCTGCTGTGGATGTGATCACAGTAGTGCTGATCTACAACTGGATCAGAAGCAGGACTGAACTATCTGCCATCTGTGAATCCCTGCTGGGAGAGGGGCTTGGGAACAACCTGCTGCAGGCCGAGAAGTGAGGGATGAAATGAGGAAACCCAAAATAAATGGAAGGAGGAAGCAACAGCAGGTGGGGCTGAGAAACAAACAAACACGGGGCTTGTTTTACACCCACCTGCTCCAGCGGCTGTCCTTCACCCACTGACAGAGCAGACCAGAGTTTAACAGCTGGAAAGTGGACGGATTTACTATTAATTTACCTTGAAGAGACATTTCTCTTTGCTCGAGCAGCTGTGGAAGAAGTTTTCGGGTCCTTCTTTATTTTAGCCAGGCAAGTCGTAGTTTGGTTGAGACTGAAGTATCTCAACAACTGCTGGATGGACTGCTGTGATACTGAATTGCTTTGCTGTGCGCTAACTTTAACTATAACTTTCAAACAAATATTTACTTCTGAAAGATGTAGTATAAAGTATAAGGTTGCATAAAATGGACAGTGTAGTACTAAAGTAAATGTAGTTAGTTACTCTCTACCACCAGAGCTTTATAATGGTTTTAAACATTTATTCCCTCATTAATAATTATTGGGAGCTTTCATTTTATCTTACCTGATTAAAATTAATTGACAACTGGAATCAGAAAATGTTTTAATACCCACGCAGCCAAAGTTAAATTAGACTTTGCTTAACAGTGTACATATCGCCGTGTTCTGCTTCCTGCTGTTATAATTAACGGCTTCATCAATGGTTAAAAATAATTTATGAATGCTGTATGAATCATTGATGATCCATTTAGATGAACTACCTCTGGGTTGCCAGGTTGTGATAAATCTGACCGCCGTGTCCTCCTCCAGCATGACTTCATTTGTTTCAGAAATAAGGTTAAAAGAAATATTACATGAAATACCAAAACCAACATGAGTTTCATGCTGTCTGCTCAGGTGGAGGAAGGAGGACTCAGCACACACACGGTGCATCGCTCTCCCACTAAAAGCTGCGAAGAGACACTGAGGGATTCAATAGCCGACACCAAAGGCTCAGGTGTGAGATAAGAGTTAATTGCTTTAAGTTCCCTGACGAAGAGGGAGAAGAAGAGGTCGCTAAAGCCATCTGCAACCTTTATATCTCTGCAACTCTGGGAATCCTTTTCATTTACTCTCCCTCCTTTGCTCTTTGACCCTCCTTTACGCACACAAACACAACACATGGAGATAATAACTGCCTCCACAGAGAGAAGGAGTCACAATCACAGAGTGCTGACTGAACTGTGAAAGTGACTCGGTGCCGACAGCCGATGGACCGAGACGCTGATAAGAGCTGTTAGTGAGGCTGGTGATCAATGGTCAAACACCATCTGCACAAGTGTGTGTGTGTGTGTGGATGTTTGTGCTCCTGTTTGAGTCACCATCCCCCTCACTGCTCTGATGACCTGACACTCACACCGCAAGCAACTCTGAGTGCACATTCAAACTTTGTCTTCACACTTAAGGCTGCTTAGAAGACGTCAATGTCTAAATGTTCACTGACAAAGTGCAATATTTCACATGTTTTCCCTGCGGCTTGCAACTAAATCTTGATTTCTTTTGGCACCAACAGCACTTAAGACTAAAGATGTTGGCTTAATAATGAAAAAGTCAGCAGAGACTCAAAGCACGAGATGCAACATGTTAACTGTATTAATATTTAACCGAAACCACGGTCGTCCCTTTGAGACCACTATAAATATTTCTATGATAACAATGTATGAAATATCAGTGCGTCATGTCCCCTTTGTGCAAATACAGGGAAATGAAGACAATAACAAGACAATCAAAGAATTTGGAGGAGTTGGAGTAGAAGTGAAAATGAAAGTGATTTATTCTTAGCTCATCATGGTACTTGCAAGACAAAACAAAGGTTCTCAAAATGTGGGGGAGGACGGGAAAAGGTGGCCTTGCCATATAGGAAAACTGGGCCTGGCTAATTCCTTCCTCTGAAAACAAAAAGACCTAACTTGCTTCTAATACGAACTTCTCCAAAACAAAACAGAGGTGGCACCAACTAATATCCTAATGTCTTTAGATAAAGGTTGGCTATGTGTGTGAAAAGTGTAAAGTTTGTTAAGGCAGCACAGCAGGTCAGGCAAGCTCAAAGCAAGACTCGACTCTGGAGACGTGCTCCTTTTATTGAGTGTCTGAGTGCTGATAGGCCAGCTCAGTGGTTGAGGGAACCAATGAGCAGCCGGTTCAGACTGCACAGGTGCAAATCAATCCTGTTGATAGCACCTGGAGAGGGAAGAGAGACACATCCTACAGGCACTATGGCCCTGCCTGGTACGTAACACAAGGTGAAAACAGGCCGTCAAATGAGTTTTTAGTGAGATTCTGAAATGTTGTAAAAAAGAAAAAGAAAATGCGGATAGGGCAAATTTCCATAAACTGTTTGGAGTGGATAAACTGGGCTACGCAAAGTGCAGAGAGTGAATACTGGACTTCGCTGGTTGACCAGAAAACTCCAGCTGAATGAAAATGTTGCTCTGTAACTTCTGTGTGTAAAAAAGCAACTGTTATCAACTTAGAACATGATGATATGTTAATGTGGTACCGACGGCTTGTTTCCTCTGCCCACAAGTGGCCGAGAAAATCAATTCAAAATCAAAGTTTACCCAAAGTTTTACCTTAACTTAACCACACCAGGGTGTCAAAGTGCGGCGCTATGTGTGTCCACCACCCACCTTTACCAGCTACCTGCGACTTGTGTGCAGTAGCCAATAAAAATGTCTGCTAAAAGCTTCCAGTGTTACCAGACAACGTTCACCCTTCCATCTAAAATGTAATCTGCAGTACAAATTAGTGATGTATAAATCTAATTTCTTGTACAGTGTCGTCAGACAAATGACAAATTTGTTACTTGCAAGGATAGAAAGCAACACTTTTCATGCGTTAGTGGGAACAAGATTATTGTTTAGTTCAGTGAAGTTAGCTGACAGCTGAACAGCAGCTCTGTGATGGCGACATCCAAAAATCATGTTAGGGCCCTTTGTACCCGGTAGCCTCCGACGGCGCCTTTTCATGTGCGAGCCGGTTCATTTTTCAACCAGAAAAATCCCTGAGCACAGACTGACAGGCTCTCTGGGAAGACGGATGGGCCTGCAGAGACTTGTTAAAAGGGGGAACCTCACCACGCTCCTTTGGCCAGGAGCAGGAGGGGGGGAGTCGCTCTGGAGGTCATCGTCCCACACATTAGCAGCCTTTAAATCTTACCACCAGTCACAAAGCGCAACATGCATTCATATGGTTTCTGAGAGGGAAACCTGAACTCATATCAATGTGTGTGATATGTATGCCTTCATGACTGAAGTGAGTGGGTTTCCCCTGAATGGGACATCAGCACTTCATCAGATTTTTCATTAAGGGCTTTGCCACTTGGGAGATGTTTTTCAGTGTATACATTACATGTAGGGAAATGGTGCAGATGGTGCCAATGACAGAGACCCAAGAGGATGATTAAGAGGTGGGGAGACAGAAACATGAATATCTGCATCCGTGCAGCAGGAAATCCAGTCATCTGGCTTGTTTCGTGTCCTTGAATGCAACCTAATCCCGACCCAGAGTGGTAAAGGAAGCGCTGAATTTATTTCTGTTGAGTTATTTTAAAAAATAAACCAGCAGCGGGGTTGACCAGCACGTCCGTGCGCCGCCTGTGGTGATTTATCGACAGAATTTTGCACATATCATCTCCCTGTAACGCTCTGTGAGGCCTTTGCGCTATATGTCACGCACACGATCCGATGTGGAAACCGTTCCCCCTGCAGAAATCACAACAGAAGGTATCTATTTAACACCTCTTCACTGTTAGTTGAACAGCCGCAGATGACCAGGCGCTGTTACTGCCCAAACAGACCACCCTCCTTGCCTATCTGCTCTCCTACATCGTAGGTTTTCTCATTCCACTGCAGCTGCACTGCGTGGTTTTGTACGGCGTTTATCCCCGTCTCACTCCGCCCTTCCCTCCTGTTCATCTCCTCATCTATCAGCCACTCTGTGACTCATATATTATTGTAGCGTTAACACAGGGAAGCACCCGTCAACCGGAAGATCTGCTTCTGGAGATTGAGCCAGTAACTAAACGACGCTTCCTGTCTCCCACCCCTTATTCCCCCTCTAATGTTGCCTACAGAACCATTACATGAACATTAAAAGCTTCATGCTATAGCCTGGCTAAATGATTTCCATCAGTTTAAACTGTAGATTAGAGCTGTATGCTTACATAACCAGCACTGAGAAACAATCATGTCATTCATGCCGTAGCAAATTTATTTCTAGTCAACCAACTGTACCTGTGCAGTGGCTGGGATGGAAGAAATGCTGATATTTTCCGTTATGGGAACAGCCGAGGTTTGCGTTTGTTGCTAAAAAAAAGTCATTTGCATGATGAACATTTGTCACATTCCAATGAATCGTGACAAAATAAACAGTCGAGGGGAAAGTACAGACTTTGTGAGCAGCACACCCAACGTGTGACGCCCTCGCTCTGCTTTGCCAGACACTTTGCCATTGCCCACCGCTGTCCCCGCAGCAGAATGCCATATGAATCAGAGGTCAAGGGTCACAGCAGGTTTGCATTGAATCAAGCGCAAAATACACCCTGACACATTACAGATGTATCCTCCACTTCTCGCCGCCAATACATCTACATTTACGTCAAGGGATGGAGGAGAAATTCTAGTTTTGGCCGAACGGGCCGGATAATCACAACCAGGCTGATTATGGCTAAAAGAACGAGTGAAGGCTCAGACGACGAGGATTAAAGAAGGGGAACAATTGGAAGATGTGGCTCGCTAGGGGTAAACTGATGTGCGTGGATGAAAGGCTGGAGCAGCAAATATGCCCGCTTTTCTTAGCGTTCATCAGGGTGGGGCCGCCAGCGGTGAGCGAGTCTGCAGGATTGAGATAAATTCAGAGGGGAGTCGATAGGAAGTGCTCTCACATCACTTCCTCTCTTTGTTTTAGCCGCTATTTTCAAGGCTTGGAATGTAGTTCCTGTCAAGAGGTGAAGGAATTCAAAACAAGTTCATTAACCTCCGCGTAGGGGAGCGCTGAGGTGGGAAAGGACAAGGTGCGGGTGCTGTATGAATGAAGGTGTTTGTGGAGAAGGCATCAATGAGAATGCAACACCTCTGGCAATTTAGGAACCTTTTCTGTAGTTTGACTGAAGTAATCCAATCATGTGCAACCGCCTCCTTAACAACTGTGTGTGTTGTTATGTCCTGTGTCCCGGGGTCTGTGGGAGAATGAGAAAACTCGAGCACCACACCCTCCTCACATCCTGTGGCAGGCCTGTCCTTGTGTGTCTCAGGCCGGGGTCCAGAGACATACCAAAGCCCTGCAGTCCCAGCGCACTGACATAAACACTGACCCTTAAAAGGAAGTCTGTGTGTATGTGAATTTGTGTGTGCTCGCAGAGTAGCTGCATACATCTGCGAAGCGCAATTAAGTGCTATGAACTTCATGTGTAACACGTCACATATTTGTTCCCATTAAACTAAACTTCATTTGGCTCAAGAAGTGCTGTAGGTTTCCACAGCTCTGGACACCTGGCACTTCCATTGTGTTACATCGGTGAAGACAGGATGTCAGTCATACTGTGCTCAGCAGCAGCATGTCTACAGGCTTTTATTAGTAAGTGGGTATATCTCCCCAGGGACATCTCAACGATGCCCAGTTCTCTGCACACAGACATCCGGAAATCCACCACTTTTCTCCAGCAAAGACTTCAGTCCCACTAATGACTCTCGAGGAAACTTCAGTCAGCAGCAGAGGGATCCGAAGTGAAACACGGCAAACCTTTTCCAAACCGAATCAGACGACCTCTCAGACATGTGCACATGAATCCCAAAACTTCTGGGCTTAATATGAAACGACATGTACCTGCAAACCCTCCTCTCAGGTTGTGTAAATCTGTGAGTTTTGAGTTTCAATCACAATGATTTTCCCTCCACAGAATTTTTTACAACCCTGAAGGTGTAAAACTGTCCAACATTTCACAAGAAACAAAACAAAGTGGAGACATAAATTTTGTTTTGCAGAATTTAGTTCTTTCTTGTTTCCCAGTATACTGTATGTTCATCTTAAAACTCCCAGTTTGAGAACCACTAATGTAAATTAACACTGATTCATCACTTAGGCCTGTATGCTTAATATGAAGCTACAGCCAGGAGACGGTTATCTTAGTTTTAATGTGGGTTAAACTTACAAGATATTCTGTGTTATTAGTGAGCTTTGGCGCTTCTGAATTGGCAAATCCATTACCTTTTGCCAGAGCCGGGCTGCGATCTCCCCCCGCCTTTGGTCTTTATGCAAAGCTAAGCTAACTGACTGCTGGCTAAAGCTTCATATTTAGCCTACAGACATGAGATTGGTGGCTGTTTTTAGTCTGCCAGTGTTAGATGCATCAAGGGTCTGTACTAAAATCTTTTCATGACAGAGGAACCCACATTCAACCTCCAACCTCTACTCTGTGTAAAGTCTAAATAAACACAGAATGCAATCATTTGCAAACAAACTGTGTTTACTCACAGTTTTACAAAGTGTTCCTGAGCCCATGTAGTAATATCCTTCAAACAATCATGTGTCCACAAAGTGGTGAATCTCACTGAGCCTGTCCAGGATGCCCCTTTCACGCTCAATCATGATACTATCACCTGTTACCAATTAACCCGTTTACCTGTGGAATGATCCGCACAGGTGTGTTTGGAGCGTTCCACACCTTTCCCAGTCTTTCGTTGCTTCTGACCCAACTTGTTTGAACTGTGTTGCTGTATCAAATCAGAATAAGCAGATATTTACAAAAATCAATGAAGCTGATGAGGTGAAACATTAAATGTTTTGTCTTCGTGCTGTTTTCAGTTGAGCAGATGTCAAAAATGATTAGCAAATGATCACACTGTTTTTTCTGCATCTCAACTTTTTTGGAATCAGGGACATAACGATTGTTTTGCTGATGGCTTGTTTATTTTGCATGCCGGCTCAGGCTGCCATTCCCTTGTTTAATCGCCCTCCCCTGCCTCCATTTATTTCTTAATGCTGTGCCGTTCTCGCTTTTCCTCCGTGCTCGTCTCCTCAGTGCCATCAGTGCCGTTGATCTACAGACAGCGTGTTGATGGGGCAATGCCAGTTGCACTTTGTGGGCACATTAGGGCCCCACTGCTAATGTCTTTGACACAGTTATGAGAGTGCCTTGCCTCATAAAGCCTGCGTGCAGCGGTGTACAGTAGCTATAAACTCCATCTGAGAGAGGGCCATTTGTCAGGCTTGTTTATTGAAGCATTTTGCTGCTCTGTATGCCGGGCTCATCGAAGGTCGAGAAGTCATGATTTCTATTTTCAAACACTTTCATTCGAATGATTGACACCATCAAGGGAGAAGCAAAACCCATGGGCGTATTTTTTGAGTGTTTCCAGTCTCTGGAGATACAGTATCTGATGCCCCTTGTGTTACCTCTCCGTTCAACAGGCACATTTATAGAAATACTGAACAAACTGTCAGTTTTCATTTGCCTTGAATTGCTCTCCATGTCTAGAGTGAATAATCACATTTCTACTAAATGGATGTCAAGGACAGTGAAACTTTGGATCTCTGTAAAACCGGAGACAGGCAGCAGATCAAATAGCTGTAATGTTGAGACTGCTGCACGACTTTCCTGGGGCTCAGCTGTGGTTTGACATAAATCTCCTCCAGAGTCTCTGTCTGATATACCATAACTGCTTCTTGGCCATCTGTGCTTAGTTAGCGAGCTAGATACCTTTTTAATGAACCCATCATTAAGACTTTAGGAGAAAGTAACAGCATCGGGCTGGTATTCCCCCTCTGTGGTCCGCTGACGGCTCCCCTAAATACAACAATTCAAACGGCACTGTACTTCATTATAGCTGAAGCAGACTGCGCTCTGCACACAGCGCTAGTACAAGCAAAGGGGGAAAAAAATCAATTACCACATCAATGGGAATCAAGTAATAACCTGACAGAAAGAGCGGGGTGGGGTCTCACACACACACGCACGCACACAGAAGTGCTGGATTCTCATAAAGCTCTCATCAGCACAAGGAGTCATGCTGCTCCTTTGACAGCAGTTCACTATTTTCTTACACTCCTGCATGTTCCACTGAATGTTCTGTCCTTTCCGTCCAACTCCATGGACATCTGAGAGGAAGCTGAGAAGGATCTGCAGCCTGCCGTAGGGAAAGTGATAAAGCTGAGTGGGTGGAAAGGTGTGAAGCAACGCGTAACACCTGACGACTCTGCAGTGAAGTAACTCAAAAGTTTTGGGCAAAATCCTCTTTTATTCTTTTCATTATCATTTTGAAAGAAGAAACACAGCCAAGAGTTTGCAGCCATGCTAGCAGCTCTACGAGGCTGTGTTTAGGCACTGCCTTATTTTGAGCTAAACACTAAAGTCAGCCTGCTGTTGAACATGGTGACGTTAGGTAGGTGTAATGTTTAACATGCTCAGCATCTTTGTTTTAGCATGTTAGCATGCTAACATTTGCTAATTATCAGTAAACAAAAGAGCTGAGGCTGACGTCATTAGTTCCTCAGGTGTTTGGTCATAAACCAAAGAACTGGACATACTAAAATTTTGCAAAAGATGGCGCTACAGACAAATTCAGGGGGTCACCACAGCCAGTAGGGCTCATCATCAGGGCACCATGAATGTCTCCACCAAACTGAATGCCAGTCCATCCAAAAGATGTAGAGATATGTCCGCCTGGACCGAAGCTGTGGACTGACTCATTGTCATCCCTGTAGCTATAAAAACCCAGCTTTCCACATCTGAAGATTTCCTGTTTTTCTCAGTTATACTTTGGTTGGACAAAAAAAGTTAATTGAAGACATCATCTTGAGCTCATTTGATAGAGCAAACAATTGATTCATTCATTGAAAAAACATTTGATAGAATAAAGCATGCTTGTAAGTATCAGCTTTATTAGTTAGCAAGAGGTTGAGTCGTCCATCTTGGGGAGACGCTGTCAATGTGTTGGGTGGTCTTGGCCTTAATGGACCAGTACTTTGTCTCTCAGAGGACAGCTCTGGAACAGATGGCTGAACAGAAACCTTCCTGCTCTCTGTTCCACCCTAGTGTCACTCAGTCCCCTTTGATGTAGTATCCTCCTATTCAACATGCTTGTGGCTGTTACCAGAGCTGCTCCAGTCCGGGATGCATCAACAATCTATAAAATTGACTGGTTGGGCTTCTTCAGCTGTTGCAGAAAGAGAACAGCTTATGTTGAGCCTTTTAGTTAGAGCACATGTTCAGTCACAAAGTCCTTACAGGAAAGACAAGTTTACAGGTCAGTTTTGAAGCAAGGGTCGTGGTTAAAAGGGTCATGTGGGGATCTATGAGCGTCCTCGTCTCCCGCTATGGTTCATGCACTGACATGCAAGAGAGAAGAAGGGATTGGAGGCAGTTGAGAGAATTAATACAATTAGAATGGGGTGATGTACCTAAAATAAATGAATTTCTTCAGATTCAAGGAATGAGCAGTTGAAAATTAATGATTCTTTAGCGAGCATATCTTTAAAGGTCAACCTTCATTTTAGTAATTGCTTTGTAGATGAAGCATACTGGCAGAACTGCTCTTAATCATTCAAATGGATCTTTCATAGTCTTGTTATATATTTCTTGTCATTTCTACCTTATTAAATAGTAAATTCTAGAGAGTTAGAGGAACATTAACATGAAATGCAGCACTTGTTAACCTACAATGCTGCATATTGTTAATTAGCATGGAGAAACACCAAGAAGCTAATACATGTAGCATACAGTCTAGCTCTGAGGATTGCAATATTGTCATATATTGAATCGACTGCTATGACATTCATGGGCATCAGAGGTTTAATTCTTTTGACTTTGGTGATCTCCTGACTTTTCAGGTCAAAGTGTTGCTTTACTGATGACCAAATACCTGCAAAGCTAACGATATTCCCATCAGCTTCAGCTGTCCCTTGTGTTAAGTGCTAATTAGCATATGTTAGCTTGCTGACATGCTAAATTAAGGTGGTGAAGATTTCACCTGTTAAAAATCAGCATGTTGGCATTGCTTTAGTGAGCATTTTACTGTGCTGATGTTAGCATTTAGCTCAAACCGCCACTGTGATAAAGAGCATGGCTGTAGAAACGTAGCCTTGTTAGCATTACGAGTCCTTCTCTTTGGTCTTAACTGAAATATCTCAACTAATATTGAACAGACAGACATGACATTTTGTTGCATTCATGGTCCCCAGATAATCCATTTTGATGAATTTGGTGACCCTCTGAACATTCATGGTTCCTAGATGATGTGTCCTAATGACATTTAGCATGACCAGCAGGCTGAACCTTTTAAAACATTGAGCTAACAGGTTAATCTACCAGCACACCTCGTTTATATCAAACATATTTGATTGGATGCAGCATTTGCTTCACATCTTTCTAACCTTTCTTGACATGAAAATCGTTCTCATGCCTGCATCACTTCCCTGTTTAGTCTATTTCTGCAAAAGTTGGACAATTATCCACCGAGGAGATCTAAGGATACCCCTCATGGAAACAACACAAAACAGTAGAAGGCCAAATGCCGCTGCTGACAAGCCATCATAAAATTTGGCAACACTATGCCAAATTTTATAGCCAAGAAATATTAACAGCATTCCTTTGTTTGACACCTCAGCGTATTGCATATTTGTGCAGGAACAGAACATTAAATCATTCTGGAACAGGTTGGCTAACATATTTCAGGATGAGTGTACACTTACACTTAACACTCTTGCAGCTTCAAAGAACAAATATCAGGAGACGCTGGACCACAATGAACACGGCCACCGTTCCAAACATTAGCCTCTGAGTGGGAGAATTTGATTACTGTGGTAAGTAAGTCAATCAGACTCACATGTGTTTCTGAGACGCAGAGTTTGGTGGAATGTGTATAAACTCCCTAATCTCTCCACACTGTTGATGACAGGCTGACAAGGGGAGCTGGCAGCTGGAGAACGGGAAAACTGTATGAAGGAGAGGCCATTAACAGGGACATTACAGCATGTACAGCATTACTACTAAATATGCATATAGGACACAATTAGTCAAGGATATTTTTTTAGTTTGGTTGGGTCTCTGCAGCATCAGTTTTGCATTATGTATTCTGAAACAACCTCTGGCATGCGAGGCGGAGCACAGGAAGTGCCAGGACCACCAGCACAAGCTTTCTGAATAAGTGCGTGTCTCGGCTTTGTCTAACGCTGAGGGTAACAGGGTGGTGTTGGTGGCAGGCCTTGGACATCAGGATGTCCTGTTTGGCTGCTCAGCATGGAAATCCTACAGAGCAGAGACACATGGTACACCTCTAGACTCGTTCCAGGGTCACTTGTGAATCAGCTGAGTTGATGAATCTGACACAATGGCAGTTTGGCATTTCAGCATTTACTGAGACAAAGTCTGAGGCATAACAGTTCAACTTAAATTCAGTTCCACAAAGGAAGGAAACTTGGGGGAAATGTAGGAATGTTGCTGCACAACTGCAGCGAGTCTCCATATCGTCATACCCATCTCACCCATCACAGCAAACCGCAAACACTATCACACAGCATCAAGTCTGACTTCACTGCTCTAGACAGCTATGCACATTATAACCGTATTAAAGTATCAAATCTCTAAAAGCTGCAGTGAAGTAAAACATTTTTTTCACTCTGCTGACAGTCCTCCATTAGTGCTGCTGACTAAATCCTGACTGTAAAACACTTCAAAGAGGGAGATGAGGGGAAAGAACAAAATCTTTAGAAGGGGAATTGAAACTTTAACCGTCATCACTTCTTGTGGAAGACGAACTGTCATGATGCTACAGCTTTTGGGCATATTCTTTATTCTTTATTTGTTTCCCCCGGTAGCTTCAGCTAGTGGTCACTGCTTGAGTTGCACATTAAGCTGCATGTCCTTTTGCAGCGTTCGACTTTTCTGATGACTCATTGTGCATCGTACTCCACTTGGCAGCTAGTTAGCCTAGCTAGCTAACGTAAACACTGTTTCCCACTTTTTGCTCATGTGATTTCAACACCTGCTGAGTCACCGGTGGCTCTCAAACACTCTGTGCCACGTTTGTCCCTCAAAGCGGTGGGTCTAGTTAGCATTAGCTGCCTCTCTTTCATGGGTCCAGATGTGGTGATGGCAAATGATCAGTCGGTCAAATCTCACAGCAACCGGTGTCCTGTGGCGTCAGTGCTCCGTACGTAAGCCTGTGGTTCCAACCATGAACATGTGGAGTGCTCAAATCACAGATGGGGCCAATCAACGGATAACAACGTGGGCCCCTCAGGTCTGCCTGTGTGGCCGTCGCAATTGAGGTGATATTACTAACGCTGGATTCACGTGGTTTCAGGCAGACGGACAGCACCTTCTGGATGACACGGAAAAAACAAACAGTCCAAGGAAGTGACATGATATGATATGGTGATGTCTTATTACAAGTACAATTATTTAATGTCTTGTATTTTATGTAACTATTCTAGTAAAGCATGTATCTATAAACATGCAGCTTTCTCTTAATGTTCCACTAATGTTCTCCCTATGTGAGGGAGCTATGTGACATTCGGTTGTAAATTCTGTCGCGAGGTAACGAAAAAATTTTTAATATCTTGACTGTTGACTGCTGTTACCGGCATGCTCTGCCGACTTTACCGTCCCGCTCTTGTCCATCAAAACTGATGTCCGGTCTGCCTGAATCGATGTGAATGCAGCATTAACATATTTAGTGCCCTCCCTGTTGTTCTTCCTGAGGTTTTTCCCTTTTGTCCCTCTTCAGGGGGAGTTTTTCCTCATCCAAAGATATGGTCTAAGGATATATGACACAGTATGTTGTACAGATTGTGAGGTCCTTTAAGAGAAATTTGTGATTCATGGTTTTGGGTAATATAAATAAAAGGGCCTTGCCATGACTGCACTATACATTATGCAGATGGATGACAAATTAAAAGAAAAAGTAGAATAAATAAGTAGGAAAACATGCACTACAAATGCAGATGCTTCTTCTCGCTTCGGGCACGAGGGTTCACTGAGTGGTTTGATGAGCATGACAATGATGTGAATCATATTGCTGGCCTTCACAGAGGCCAGACCGCAGCCCAGTCGCCCACCTATGGCAGATTTCAGACCATCGTGCTAGACAGTGCTCTCCACCTTCATCATCAAAACACCAAATGAGGGACTATCTTTTGGAAGAATGGTGTTTTAGCCCCGATTAGAGCTCCACAGACCAAGCAGAACTGATGGCTCCTGCTGGGGGTCCAACACCTTTCAAAAACATTTAATGTTGTTCTAAGTATCCACACACAGACATACTTACACATGCATGTAAGAGTTCACACAAAAACATACTAACAGACTGATGCAAGCAACAAAAGCACCTACATTAAAACATTTGAACACTAATACATAAAAAACAAACTCCATTATTTCTGTAGTTATTATTCCTCTTATCATGACGTTTCACTGCATTTCTTCTAAAGATTTCCTCATCTTCTGTGCGTTCATACAGATGCATGCCTTGCACACTTATCTACGCAGCACTGACTTGAAATCTATGTGTTAAAATGTATTGCATGTACTCAAAATCTGCACTTTTTCGGAGTTGTTGTTGGGCACAGCTGCCCTCTTGTTCATGCCCCATCCAGGGTCACTGCTACTGCCCTTTAGCAGAATCTGTCAGGCCCTCTTTGACGCAGATCCGTTTCCTGTCAAAGTGAGATTTTTATTGTTCCAAGGGAGCAGCCTCCAGAATCTCGCTCCCCCAGCCTTTTCCTGTTTCCTCTCAAAGAGGAAGTGCTGCTTTGCTTCAGTTTTTTCCCTCCCTCCCGCATCTTCTCTGGGACAAATCTGGAACACTGACTGCAAAACTTTACTTGTGTCGGCCAAGTCTTGATTTCAAAGAATGAAAAGAGTTCCTTAAAAAGAGGGACCCTCCCACTTCGGCCTCCCTTGCACGAGCTTAAGCGCACACACACTCACACGCAAACAAAGCGGCACATTCACAAACAAGCCCACATTGATTTTGCATCCTATATTCTAATGTGCCCCCTCTGAGCGATCAGCCTTGATGGTGTGTGGTCACCTGCGACCCCGAAGTGAAGCGTTCCCATGGTGCCTCAGCACGTAGCCTCTTTTGTTATCGCAGAGAAAATAGTTCTTTGTATGCAGGGAGTGTCAGATCATACATTTAGTCAGCGTAGGCCCTTAAACGAACACCGACAGAACAGCTAGCACTTGAAACTCCTCAGCAGTGTCACTGCAAACAAGAAACCTTAAGTGGAAAACTTTAAGTAGAGAAGATATCTACTCAATGTGAGTGATGTTCTGGCACAAACACACACACTGAAAACTTGTTTGTGCGCACATGAATGCACATGTAACTGTGAGTATGTGGACCGGTTCTGCACATACTTAGAATGACAAATGAGCCCTGCTTGTCAGACTGATCTCAGTCAAGCTCGGCTTAAAGGCAGAGGAGGAGCAGCTTGTTTGTCTTAAATACTGATGTCAGCCATCGCTAAGGAAAGCGTTTCAGGCTCACATAAGAGACCCCGTCTGAACCCGGGCACGACCCCATCCGAACAAACTCCAGATCTCTGACAAGGCTGGAACACAGATCATCAGATCACAAACTCTGTTGTGAAAGAACCAAAAAAAAATCTGCAGACTTTTAGAGTCCGGGGGCCGAAACATGAATAACGTGAGTACGAGTGATCAACAGTGTGCAGCATTTATGCAGCTAAAAAGTTCAAATTCAGCAAAGTGTTCACCGAGCCAAGGGATTCCAGTGTGGAAAATACATGTACAATGTGACGTTTGAAGTTAATTTGTGAATTTGGAAACAATGAACAACACTTGAGCAAACAATCTCACCGCAAGGTTCATTTAGCTGCTGTTCTGTTGTTTGAAAGCTCCAGAACAATAATGAATGGGCCTCCTTATAAGACTGTTTTCTTCTAATCAGCATCAACACAAACATCTTTTAAAGCTTGAATGTGGCTTTTGCCATTCACTGCACTGTCTCATATCATAGCATAGCATCATTTATTTTGAACATCTGGTATGTTTCAAGCTTCATCTATTAATTTGAATCGTCCCTGTTAAATATACCAACGAATAAATAAATTAATGAATAAAGCAATTTAATATGGTGTGAATTAGTGAAAGCATTTGTCTTAGGTAAGTCTTTACCGTTGCACTCTGAGCTGCACAAGAAGGAGGAGAAAGAAACTTGCCTCTTATCGTGCAACAGTTTGGCCTTAACAAGCTGCAATTTAGCAGATTTGATCTCACAGTGACCTTAACCACTGTAAACACGAGCCTATATGAGCTCCCAGTGTGCCATCAGCTGAAATGTTTGAAATACCAGTCAGTGGTGTGACATTAACCCGAGTATTAGGTTCAGTAAATGCAAATAGCCTTCCAGTGCTGAGGATTCCTGCGCTTCCTCTGGACTGCAAAGGCGACACAAGGCCATGAGGTGAGAAGGCTGCGGGTTCTTGGCCCCTTCAAGATGTCTGCGGCACAATGGGGACAGAAAAATGCTTCAAAATCAGATTCGTGAAGCGGTTTGAGCAGGATGGAGAGTGTTTGTGCAGGAGAGGGGTTTTATCAGCGGCAAACACTCACAGGAATTCCGGTTTGGGATTGTCCATCCAATTCCTGCGTTCCACAGGAAGCCCTGCATAAAAAGCAACTGAAAAACGCCCGAAGACGTTTCATTTCATCCAGTCGACTCACGGGGAGCACCTCGAATCAAGAGCGAGGTTTTTATTTGAAGCCACCGAGCCGAGCTTTAAAAGAAACGGGCGCCATGGAAGAGTCCTCTAATGCACCGCTCCGGCGGCTCGCGCCCCTGGCCGCCGCTCAGCCTGCGCGCGCACACGCACCTGACGACCCCATACTGCGAGGGTAAGATTTTTTACACCTTATCAAAGCTTCACGTCCAGGCACCTGGGTCCTGTACAAGCGTGCTTTATTATTAATATTTGTTTTATTTAATTATATTTATGTATTTTCTTATTTATCTGAATCAACTTTATTGACAGCTTACACACACAGAGAGAGAACAGATTTACAGAGGGATGAAAATGCACTTACAGCTAAGCTAAAGAAGCTGAAGAAATACAAGCAAATGTGACTATAACCACAGACAAGAGCTGGACAGCAAACTCTCCACATGTGTAACTGCAGGTCAGGTCGTGTCACAGGTAGTGCAAAGAGTCCAATCAGATGGACACAATGCACAGTGTGTGATGCACAAAAACATACACAGCAGAACAGTGAAATGCATATCATTAGTGACTGCCATGTGTACAAAAAGTGGTAAAATGGCAATGGAAATAACGGCCGTGTGGTAAAGGCAGCCTGCATAAGGGAACAAGCGCATGACGTGAGAATGGGAATGATTCATTTTTATTCTTACTGGCTTAATATTATCTGTATTCATCATGTTAGGCAGGTCAAATATTGAACTCATTTGCCAGGGACATAACTTCAGAGGACAGGGATCAGCGCACAAGTGTTGACACAGTTAATTAAAAGAAAAAACACAGTTAAAGCTTTTAATTGCTATGTTTTCTAATTACAGTTGGACAAACATTAATTTCTTTTGCACATGTAACACATTTAAGTAATTGATTAATTGAGCTATTAATCTTTTTGCAGAACACATTAGGTGGAATGATTTGGAATTTACTAAGACCAGAAATCCTGCCCTTAATCAGCATTTTGTTTTCCTCATAACTTCCCACATGGCTTCGGTTTTCCATCGATTTTCCCTTGACAGTGAATTACAGGATACGGTCACAGTTTTCAAGCCTGTTGTAAAGCAGCTGCCTGTTGTATGAACACTGGAACAGGTTTGGCTTGCTGGACTCATCCCTCTTGTCCATGCTGGACATTATGAGCTCCTGTGATGGAGAGACATCCACAGTCATTCTGTGCAAAAATGTAGCCTAAAGTTTATCTAAAGCAAGAGGATATCTTGCAAAGTTGTAGTCTTTTTAGTACAAAATCCTGGTTTGTGGCACAACTTATTGAGGAAACACTGTTTCCTTATTAAAGCAGCAAAGAGGGACATCACACTATGAGACAGTAAGTCTGAGAGTGCTGAGGTCTCACATTGTCTCGCTCTTGCATTGAAAGCATGGTAGAAAGGGATCTCTTAATGGCCAGGGTGGAGAAAGTTGTGGCTCTGCCCTTTAGTCACACCAGCTGCCGCCTTAAGACTCTCCGCGGGGTCTTTTTTTACCCACCACCGGCACGTGAGGCGCATCAGCAGGTCATGAATGAAAAAAAAAAACTGAAAAATCTGAGCAGGTGACGTCGCTTGTGCGGTGACGTCACGCACGGTAACCCAGCCTGAGCTCCGGGACACCCAGCTGGAGGAGTGGAAGGAGGTCCTACCATCACCCCCCATGCTCCCTGACGGGTCTGAGGAGAAACCTGACGAGGAGCGCAGTTTCATGGACTTTGAACTCAGCAGCGGGACGGAGCGGGACTAACTTTTGCTTCTGCACCTCCGGCGCTTCTGCACCTCCTGCGTTTTTTTAGGGGATTAATCTTAGGAAAGCTGGTTGTTCTTTGCACGGTTTGTGATTATTTTTATATTCATGTATGCGCCCTTGTCTTGGTTTCACTGGCTCGTGCGTGTGTGTTGTTCGGTTTAGGAAAGTAGCTTTCTTTGCGTTAGTTCCTGGATTTGTGGAGTCATTGGTTTAATGTGTGAGCGCGTAACTCTAGGTGCGTGTGCGTGCGTGCGTGTGTGTTACGGAGATGGTCCATTGAGTGAAGGATGTTCTCCAGATCTGCGCAGTGCTGTGAAACAGCGCCCTCTAATGGCGAGTGTAAGACATGCTCAAATGACGGCTAATGTGTCAGTGGGTCAGAGCTCGTTTTAAAAACTTACACACAAAACTGACACAAACACCTTGAGATCACACCTGGATTACAAGCATCCTTTTGTATGAGCTGCATTTTATCCAAATTGCTGCTTTTTGCAAAAGTGAAATTAGGTCAAATCAGAATAATCTTATGGGGAAATTTAAGTCTTGCTTCCATAATTAAGCTCTTCTCTTCTTCTTCAAAGAGGCTTTTTATCCCTCGTGTAGAAATGCTGCTAATGTACTTCATGCATCCCAAAGGAAGAGTTTTTCCTTCCATAACGAGATCATAAAAGGCTCCAGTCATAGGGACACTTACTCCACACCCAACTCGTGTAACTTTTTGGACATGTGCTTTGCCCTGCAGCACCTTCCTCGCTGCCAGTGTAATGATGCTGGATTGTTACACACACGCACACACACGTCGTCCTCAAAGTGGCCCCCTGCTGCACCACGAGTCACCCTCGCTGCCGTCATTTGTGAATGAACACAGGCGGTGGATGTGCGTGTCCTGTCCCCGGGCGTCGGGCCAGCAGGGGATCAGGGAGACATGCAAGCTGTCAGCCGAGGCTTCGCATCAGCCTCAGGATGAGCGAAGACTCTGCTGCAGGCTGCAGACCTGCGATCACACTCGGCTGGCTTTAACGCCCCGCTAGAGATTTCCCCTGAAGTTTAGTGTCTGGAAGGTTGAAACACACGCCAGCAGGCTGAACCACCTCACAAACGGGGAGCTCAGTCATTCTTTTAATCCTGTACAGTATGTAATAATCCAAAATGGTGCAAAAGGGATGAGTGAACATTTCTGTGAAGGGACAGTTTGTGCGTTCGCCCCGTCCTTTGTCTTACAGTCTCAGAGTCCGTGCAGGTGCAGTTCAAGGAGAGGTCAACCCATTGTTCTATATGCAGGACCTGAGCACGTGTAATGCACAGATGCCCACATGTGAGGCTGTTTGTGCGCTTGTGTGGCCTCTGTGTGCTTTCAGGCCAGGAGCCGGGCCCAAGGAAGCATCCAGACATCTGCCTGACGTCTCTCAAAGAGGCGTTCTGTGTTCAGCCTCACATGGATGGCCAAGCGTCTTGAGATTAGCACGCAGATCCAAATCCACGTGCTCATAAAAATGTCTTAGACTTGAGGACTTTGTGAACATGCTTCATCTACACCCCCCTCTGGGCTCTGTTTTCTGACCTTGGTGCAATCACTCACCAGGGAAAGAGAGAAATACTCGCGAGGAATGTCGAGGAT
>JBBMOE010000003.1:4391198-4471297 GCA_037975065.1 Chaetodon trifasciatus
CCCGCCCCCTCCTCCTCCTCCCCTCCATCCTCCTCTCCTCTTCCCTCCGACTGGCACAGAGAAGAGTGTGAGAGACCGAGCGAGGGAACGTGGGAAAGAGGAAGACAATGTACCAAACGCTGCTTCTTTCCTCCTCCCTCTTCATCCTTCATGTGATGGGCACTCCGCAGTTCTTCGCTCACCACGGGTAACAGCTCACTTAATACTCTTCCTGTGTTTATTATGGCCTGCCATTTAGTCAGCGCGGTCCTCCAGCTCCAGATCTCCTCTTCAGCTGTCTTTCAGACCTGTTTGTTTTAGCGACCTCTTCCACGTTCTCCCCCACGAATGTATACAAACTGGCCAAATGACATTTAAACATTTAGGAGTGCACCCTCTCAGGACCAGGGAGCTACCCTTCTGTCCTAGACTATTAGGCGCACAGCATTGTGGGGAGTCCGCAGGCTTGTCTTGTCACTTTCATTTGATTTGCACAAAGACCAAAATAAACCAAAGGCCAAATGGAAAGGTCAAGTGGAGCCAAAGAGGTCAAAGATCAACTCTTAACTCTGACACGTTCGGGGGTGATTACACGGGTCAGTCAGGATCAATTAGGCCGCACGCCAGCTTTTGGTGACAAACAGAAACCATGAGGCTTACTGAAATCGGCCAGTTTTAACATCAGATCTCATGTCTCACTTTGGCAGGAGGAGGGCGTGTGGCCGAGACCTCCGTCACGGCGTTGTCATTGCAACAGAGTCGTATGTCCAGCCGGTGCACAAGCCCTACATCACCCTGTGTCAAGGCCATCGCCTCTGCAGCACATACAAGTGAGTCCGCCGGCACACAACAGCACGCTCCTGGACTAATAACAGCAAAATGAGACATCCTCGGCTTGTGTTGGGCGAGCTCCAGCTGAAGTCCGGCCCGTACGCGAGGACCCGGGTCAGCGCGGTGTCAAAACAGACCTCCGATTAAGTCGTCACGAGATGTTTGTTTAATGAAGGGGTAAACAATGCTCAGGAAGGGAAAGGGTTAGACATGCGGTCATGAATAGATTAAATAGATGCTCACAAGCACGCACACACACAAATCCGTGCTCTACACAGAACTGGGTCATGGTGGCACATATTTGGGCGGAATCTAAATATCGAGTACTTTGTGTAACTACGGGAAATGAACTGCCGGCCCGCAGAGACCGCGGTCATGTTTATTTTGGACCGTTTCTCCCTCCATACTTACACACTCTCGATCTCTCCTCCAGCTCTGATGCTCGAGCCCCCCCCCCCCCTTACATTCCCTCCATTTTAATCTTTTGTTTTAACTCTTGCCTCACCGCCAAACGTTTCTGTCCTCTGGCTCATTCTGCGGGGAGGCCTCAGACAGTTCCCGGCCCCTGGTCCCATGGTGATTCTCCTGACTGTGATGGCTTGTTTTCTGAAAACATCCCTCGTTGCTTTTCGCTTTGTTTTCAGCTTTTGCCTCAGTTTATCACCTTTTATCTCTCCTTGCAAGCCACACATACCACAGTCTCAGCAGGCTGCAGCGAGATCTCAGTACTTAGATCTGACTTTGCATCTCCCCTCCTGCCCCTCGCTCCCTCCCTCCATCCCTGACACACTCTTGGACGTCAGTGGTCCGCGGTTTCAATATTCCACCAGATTCCCAGTCTCTCATCATGTTCTTTGGGTTTGACAGAACATGGAAAAGGCTGGATGGGCTCAACCACACACACAAGGGTGATGACAGCATTATTCATAATAACCAGGAAAACCCTAACTGTGGGTGTCTGTGTTTTGTCTCCACAGGACTGTGTACTCAGTGGCGTACCGGCAGGTGAGCAGAGCAGCACCTCCTTCGCATTTCTACCCAGAGTGCTGCCCGGGCTGGAGGAGATTTCACTCTCACAACTGCAACCAAGGTAACCTGGAGGGACGTGAGAGGGGTCTGCGTGTTGATCACTCCCTGCACGTGCTATGTGGAAACGTGTGACAGAATAGTTCATTTTGGGAAACTGCGAATTCGCTTCCTTGCCCAGAATTATATGAGAAAACTGATGCCACTCTCAGGCCTATATGGTAAATATGAAGAGAGAGCCAGGAGACAGTTAGCTTAGCCTAGCATACAGACTGGAAGCGGGATGAAATGGCTAGCCTAGTTCTGTTTAAAGCTAAAAAAAGAAAAAAAGTCTATGCGTAAAATTAGTTTATAGGTGGCTATGTGCCGGACTGTTTCTTTTCATGCCCCATAAAACTACAAATGACTGTTTTTTACACTTTTTGTGCAGCTTAAATGCTAATAATTAGAGGTGTTGGATGACCAAGCTAGCTGTCTTGCCCTGTTTCCAATCTCTATGCTAAGCTAAGCTAGCTGTCTCCCGGCTGTAGCTTCATATTTAGCATTCAGATACGAGAGTGGTATCAATCTGCTCAACTCTTAGCAAGAAAGCGAATTAGCATATTTTCCAATATGTGAAATAATCCAGCACAGAACTCCACATTAAACCTCAACTCAACCTTTTTTACACATTATTTTGTACAGATTAAACAAACTAGACAGACAGAGGTGTTCATAGGCAGATTTTACAGAGCCAAGCTAGCTTCATATCCCCCCTACAGACATGACAGTGGTATTAATTTCTCATCTAACTCTTGGCAAGAAAGCAAATAAGCGTATTTCCCCAAAATGTTGACTCATTCCTTTAAATGTCTCCTCCAGCTGTGTGTGGACAGCCCTGTGTGAATGGAGGTACCTGCTTAAGACCCAACCAGTGTGCTTGCCCGCTTGGCTGGACGGGGCACCAGTGCCAAACAGGTAAAACACACACACACATTTACCTGCACAACAACCTGCCAGCAAAGTGCATATTCACACACGTATCTCTTCGTCTGTCAGATGTGGATGAGTGTAGCGAGCAGCGTCCGTGCGCCCAGGAGTGCGTGAACACAGCCGGCAGCTATCGGTGTGCGTGCAGAGACGGCTTCAGGCTCGCCGGAGATGGCCGCTCCTGTCAAAGCCTTCTTCTTCCTTCTCCTCCTCCTCCTCCTCCTCCTCCTCCTGCCACTCCTCCCTCTCCCACCCAGACCAGCCAGGCAACAGTGGGTGGTCACACAGATGCGGGTAAATGAGCAGCAGAGAGTGTGTGTGTGTGTGTGTGTTCACATGGTTCAGTTTTGTGTCTTGCAGCAGCAAAGTGTCTGGAGCGCAGAAGAAAAGAACATAGCCAGCTTCGCGGTCCATTATTACTTTTGGTACGCGCTATGCCACTCTCAACTCGTACCGTGAGTAATAATGCACTGCGACTGGTGCCGACTCCAGACAGATGTCTTGTGGTCTGGCCCCGTGCGGTGAGACTGGGACCAGTTGGTCTTTGATAAAGACTCAGTTTACTCCTATGAGTCCTGTGAGTATAGCAAACATCTGACTCTAATAGAGCTCCCATGCTAATACAGACATATTTTTATCCCGCACACTCCATTAGTTGCCTTAAAAACGTTTCAGTGTTGTCTCTTACCATGAAAAAGTCGACCTTCGTTTGTTTGTGCTTCCAGTATCTTAGCAACAAAATAATACACCCCCTCCTCCATGTCTGCAAATGTGGTAGTTGACCCCCGGACATTCCACTTCTGTCAAGCATTGCTTTTTTGGGAATAAATGCAACATGAAACCTTAAAGAAGACATCCCTTTTCCTGATTTCTCCCAAATCTGTCCACCTTTGGGGATTTTTGTGAGTCACCAGACTGTAAATGTAAAAGGGATTCTGTCTCATGTCTCCCCATCAGAAAATACCTCTATGTAAATGTGAGCTCTGCACCAAACTCCTTTATATTTATCAGCGTTTTTGTGGAGAAGAAAGACCAAATCCACACAAAATGGTACTCCTCAGCTAAAACGAGCCCGTTCACTCCCATGACTCCACATGAGAGTCCTGGATGTATTGCCGACTCAGCAGGAATGCAGAAAAACACATGAAGAAAGGCGGATGAATAGCCAAAATATGACAGATCTTTCTACTTGGTGAAAGCGACGGAGGGTTTATTTGTGGGAGCGTGCTCAGTTTCAGCTCTCAGATGCAGAAATGCAAGGCCAGCAGAGATGTTTTGCTTGAGACTGCGTTCCATTATCTGTTCATATGCACGCGTCAGAGGGATGTTGATGGAGATTGTGAGTGCAAACACAGGTTTGAATGCTCAAGAAGTAGACCCTCGCACTGACTCTGCCAAGCTGCTGTGGAGGAGTGTTGGACTGTATGTGTGTATCTCCATCTCAGACTCCTTTTTTTCTTCCCTGTCTCCCTTTTTCACTCCACTCTTGGCCAACGCTTGTGTTCTCATTCCAGCTCCATCAACCCTGTCTGCTGGGGGTCATCGCCGGCTCCCCCTCGCTTTTCCTCCCCTCCTCCTCCTCCTCACCCCGTTTCTCAACTCATTCTTGTCTCGGTAATGGACCACATCTGGGAGAGATTGAGCCGCTCTAGCTCTGTCTGCTAAAGCACAGCCAGGGAGCAGGGGGTCCCTAATTTTGCATCCCGATCTGGGTCCCGCCTGCTCCAGGGACATTCCCCTCGGGTGGGGCAGAGCAGACGCTTCCCCCGTAACTGATGCATGTTTACAGGAGGGATGAATGAGTGCTAGTCTATTTCTGGTGGCCTCTCTTCCAGCTTGTTGGCTTTTTCAGCCGTTCCCATATCCACCATTCCCCACTGAACCCTAAACTCCCCGGGCCTCCCTGCAGCTCTGCCGTCCTGCTCCTGGTTTGTAGTTTAGAGACGTTGCTGTGGCCGTGAATCATCCGAGGAGAGGGACTGATGAGGGCCGGCTGCTGGAGGGACTCCTCTGAGATATAAACTTTAGATCTGAGAGAGAGGATTAAACATCGTTCTCGCCTTTGATCTGTGCCCTAACCCCTCTCTCCACCCCCTCCTCGCTCAGTTTCCACAAATTCAAAGGCCGCAGTCAGCATCCTCTCATGTACATGTTTGTATGGTTTCCACAGGTGGACGGTTCGGCCTGGCGGAGAATGTGACGGAGGAGGTGCAGAGCCTGAGGAACAGAGTAGAGCTGCTGGAGAAGGTACGCATGTTAAACACAAGCATGCACAAATAAAAGCCACCTACCCTGATACCTCCCAGCCCCACTCACCAGGAACACCTCTGGTCCTTGTATGATGCTATGATATAAAATTTTTGTTGCTATTTAAACCCCAAACCAAAGATTCTTTGAAATGCCAGCCCCACACAGAGCCCCTTTAGAGTTTTATGGGTTTTATTAGATGTAAACCTGTGTTCAGTGAAACTAGGTGAGTAATAGTCCTGTTTCTGGAACAGTTTCCCTCATTTCCTCCTTCTCCCTCTGTGCAGAAGTTACAGTTGGTGTTGGCCCCCTTCAGCAGCTTCTTCCCGCTGTCGCTGGACGAGGGCTTGTCGGAGAAAACCACCTTGCTGTCTCACTCCTTCCAGCAGCTGGACCGCATCGACTCCCTCAGCGAGCAGATTGGCTTTCTGGAGGAGCGCCTCGGCACATGTGAGTGACCCCGGGCTGACCGTCAATGCCGCACTTAGAGGGGAGGAAAATCCCGTTTTTAGTTCAACGCCACTGGAACTTTGTGTCCCCAGGAAAGCCCGAACAGTTTTTAAGCTAAAAGATCAGAGACCAAATAAAAGCCCAAATGTAATAATTGCCCATAATGTAATAAAATAAATGTACTACAGTGCATATTAATAAAAATCCAATAACATAATAAAATCTTGAGCCTGGAATGTAATAACTTTTTTGGCTATGACATAATAAGTTCAGTGATATCAATAAAAGTAGATCAAATTATGAGTGAAATGTCTGATTTTAACCCAATTAAGACATTAAAGATTATATAATAAGACTAAGAGTTGACAGCCATGCTAGCAGCTCTGAGGCCTTACTTAACCACAGCGCTGCTCTGAGCTAAATGCTAACTTCAGAATGCTAACAAGCCCACAGTGACAATGCTAGCACGCTGATGTTTAGCAGGTAATATTTACAATGCTCACCATCCTCGTTCAGCGTGTCGGCATGCTAACATTTGCTAATCAGCACCAAGCACACTCCCTCTGAAACTGCTGACTGGAGCGTGTGCTCAGCTGTGGGTCACTGAGGGCCTGGCCTTTGATTGACATGCTGTCCAGTGTTTAATAGTGACTCCTTGTTCTCAGAAGACAGCTGAATCATAAGTAGCATGTACAACGTAAGCAACAGCAACAATGTCTATCAAACCAAGCCTGTTTCCTATCATTTTTATTCATGTCTGTAAAATCAGGGTACAGTTTTAAAGCACGTTAAGAAAATCAATTATATCTTCATGAACTTTGAGAAACTCCACACTGGATATTTTTATTATGTTATGAGCTTTATCACATTTGGTTTTATTACATTATGGTCAGTTTTTAAATTTTGGGTCTTCAGCTCATGAAGCTCCAACTATGAGAGTCTTAAACCAACAATCTTAAATTAGCAAATTCCGCTCAGTTAGCATTGCAGTGGGTTCAATGGGATAAAAGCAGTCTTTTCTTCTTCTCCCCTGCAGGTTCCTGCCAGGAGAATTAGCCACCGATCATGGCCACATCATTTCCAGACATCTCCATGAAGTTAATAACGACACACACCTGCCAGAGATTGTACGCAGCAGGACGGCGTAGCAGCCTCAGCTGTGACGCAACCATCGCACAAATCATCCCAAAGGCTTCATTTACTTTTCTGCTTGGATTACTGTCAGATTCTTGATTTTGTAACAGTACCTGTGGCAGGGTCAGCTTCAGCAGTACGTCATCCCTGTAACATCTGAATCAAACCCCCCCGAGGGTCAAAGGTCAACTTGGCCACTTTTGTTTCTGTGTTTGTTTTGCATCAGAGCAGCTGTGTCCTCCGTCTCAGCCCAAACTGTCCTGAGGCAGACGTGGACATCTGTATTTATCTATTTAAATTATGATTACTTCTAGTTATTTCTCAGTGCGCCAATAGACATTTTTACCTAGTTTTGTAACATTTTGTAATAAAAAGTCTTAATCAAAACCACCATGTGTGCTCACTAATGTGAGAGTCTTACTGAATAATGTGCGCAAATACCATGTTCTGATATAAGATAGGACAAAGTCTAATGCAACACTGGATGTCTTAGTGCAGAAGAAGCATTCAGATCCTTGACTGAAGTAAAAGGAGCAGTACTGGGTTTAAGTCCTGCATTTAAAGTTTTATTTGAGTAAAAGTCTTACCAGCAAAATCTGATTAAAGTGTCAAAAAGTCCAAGTGGTCACCATGCAGAGCGGCCCTTTCAGAGTGTTTAATGTACGACTTTTCTAATTTTTTATCACCTACGCTTCAATGGATACGCAGCATTTTAATGTTAACTGATCGAGGTGGAGCTGATGAGAAATATTTTACATTATAATCAGTTTCTTTTTTTAAAATAAGTGAAAAAACATCTGCATCTTGGTAAACATTCAGTATGTAGCGAAGTACAAAGTAAATTTCTCTCTGAAATGTAGTAATATAGAAAGATAAAGTAGCAGAATATGGAAATACTGAGTAAATGTGCTTACTTACTTCCCACCACTGACTGATATAAATCACAGAGGAGGCGTTTCAGCGCACAACCGCTCAAAAAAGAAAAAAAAAAGAAAAAAAAAAAGACATTTTATTTATTCTTTTGCAAGGCATTCACGTTTACCCAGAGTAGGTGAAATCAAGGACACTACATCATCGATATTAACCAGATACTATAATGGGCGTCTATACCATGTGTGCATATTTACACACACACATACAGTAAGGGACCACACACACACACACACACGAGGCTCTGCAGTATGTCAGCTCTGGCTCTCGTATCCATCTAAAGCTACAGCTGAACCAATTACACTTTAACAGCTTTGGTGAAAATCCGACAAAACTCGAAGTCCGTTTCTTTATTTTTCAACCCAAACTCAGCATGAAAAGTGCTTTATTAAGGTCCAGAATACTTTGAATCTTTTCCAATATCTTACACATGAGTTTGTAAACTACTGCCCAAAAATCGGTTGTCGCCGAGCCCGTGAGCCGCCGGATCGAGCTCACGACACAAAGCCTCACAAATCACACGTCTGGATTACAAAATGAACGAGAACTGAGCGGGAAATCGATGAGCAAACTTTAGCAACATGAGCAAAATCCATACGGTACAGGTCATATTTTGGGAGAAATCATTTTGGTAGAGTTCTTTAAAACATTCAAACCACTTGCTGCAAAGGTAAAAGAGACTCTTACAGATAAGAAAAAGTCAATAAATATATTCAAACTCGGAAAAAAAAGCACAGAATTTGATTAATTAGAATTAGTAGGGGCATATATTCCATATTGGCCTTGAATATAAATGAAATTTCGACCATTAATATTTAAAAACTACTGTTGCACTCAGCTATGAACAGCAGTGTACAGGCTTGGTACCAAAGTACTGATGAATCCACTCGCCAGGTGATCTCAGGTGTGTGCACAGCGGCTCAGCCTCAACTGAACATTTTACAGTCAAATAAATACATTTCTAGATTTGATGCCAGCTATGTGCAAGAAAACATCCCACTTTAATACAATAACTTCATCCAGTAGAGTAAGATGCAGTATCCTGAATGCTGAGTTACATTCTCAGGGGCGAAAGCGGCAAAATAAATGATTCTGCAAACGGCGTAAAGGCAGTGAGCGATGACAAACCCAAGACCTGGATGTAAAATGAAAACAGCTCAGTCAGTTCTGTCTGGGAAGAAGTCGTCGTCAGTACATATTATAAAACATAAATTATCCATCAAGAGCAACAACAACAACCGATCAAACTTAAGGCCAAAATTTCCACAACTTTTTAAATAAATCTAATATTCTCCTATGAGGTTATTTAATAACTGATTCAGAACGTCACAGCTAAAACAATGTTATTCACTTTAATATTGACTTTAAAAAAAAAAAAAACAGGGACAACCCTTCCACTCTTCTGAGATGAAGACTTGAGTAGGTTTGTTAGTAATCTGAGAACCTTCAAGTTAATCAGAACAAATGAAATCAGTCACAATTCTACGCGAGTGTCGCCTTCTTCCGTACAGCGAGCGCTATCTTCTATCATTGGTGAAGTGAAATCAGTCGCAGGATGGCTGATCGAGCGGGTCGCAGTGAGATAATCACGTTGGAAACTTCCCAAAAGCCGCTCTGTCATGGCACAGCAGGTAGCTTGCACTTTGGAACAGTAATGCTAATAAAACAGCTCGACATTGCACAATATGAAATCACCTTTTTGACACATCTTTAAATAGGTTCACTTGTGAGTTCCGTCTGAGGAGCAAAAAATGTGTGATCACCATTCAAAAAAAAAAAAAAGAAAGAAAAAAAAAACAAGAACCAGATTATCTGATGTAGAAATAAATAAAGCAGAAAGCGAGAAGACGCTTGCTGCTCGATGCTTCTGATCTTCTGCCGAGACGAACTGAAAGAATGCACAAAGATACACCAACAATGCACGACATTGAAAACTGATCAGTCCGCTTAAGTCCATTAAATCAGTACAGATGGGTGCTATTGTTACACTCTGTATCCTGTAACCTTGAATTCCTTGCATTCTGACATCATGAAGTATGTCATGGACCTATTGGTCATTGAGTTGAAGAGCCAATGAGGACTAAGAGTTGAATTCAGAGAGACAGAACCAAAGAAGTCCGCGGCCGACCGGGGTCGACCTCTCGCCTCTACGCACTCCACCGCTCGTGGAGACCCCGCTCCCTTTGTCTTTAGGCAAGAGACTGGAATGCAGAAAGGGGGGAGAACACACTAAAAGGAAAGGAAGGAAGGAGATGGGGTACTTTGAATGTATGTGTGTGTGTGTGTATGTATGTGTGTGTCCAAGGGGAACTAAAACAAAGGCAGCGTGAGAGGAACACGTGAATATCCAGACGGTTATGAGCAGGAACGAGAAAACGCTGAGGTTTATCTGCTAAGCAGAAGGCAGACGGAGAAAAAAAAAGGGAGGAAAAGGCCAAAAGAAAAGTACAAAACGGTGATAAAATAAGACAATAATAAAGCCAGGCTTCCAAAGCCAGAGATCAAAGCAACGATGAAGGTGGACAAAGCCATCCAAAAGGCATGCATGAAGAACAACACACATCCATACTGTTCGGCTCGCCGTCCGTCACTCCGCTCACGGCGTGCAGAGCAGCGCCGCTGCCGATGCTGCTGCAGACACAGTGAGGGTCGGGACTGACTGTGCTGTATGGTCAGGCCAGAGGCGGACTGGACCAGGCGTCAACTAGACAAGAAGAGACTTCATGACAAGAGACCTGTGTCATGTTGTTTCCTGGCCAGGTGATGGGACAACCTGGGGAGAGCGGGGAGGTCTGGGGGGAGGAATGGGTCTCAGACGGGGACAGAGGAGAAGAAGAGGAGGGAGCGTGGTGAATGTTCAGTGCCTCAACGGCCCGTTGCTCTGGGTCACGGAGTCAGAGACCTTCAAGAAGGCAGAGCGCATCAGGTCGAAGGATTTGTCAGAGAGGGACGCTACATCGTCTGACGTCATTCCCTTTGTCTCGATCTTTGGGAGGATCTTCAATCTGATGGTCCCTGCGGAGGCAGAAAAGCTTCACAGTCAGAAGTCTCAGGGAACATCAAGGAGCAGGTGTCGTGCACAGCGAAGACAGGCCTGCGTGCAACTGCAAAGACGTGGAAAATGGAGGATAATCGAGCGGAGTTACCTGAATTGAACTGCTTTTCTTTCCGTAGGTAGAAGTTGCTGTAGGAGGAGAAAACGACGGGTATGATGGGTACCTGAAAAACAAGACAGGAAAGAAGCTTGAACTTTGATGCTGAGAAGACAAATCTAAAGTAATCTGGCTCTTAAACTTCATATTTGCCCATTTTCTTAGTCCAAAACAAGCCAAAAGACGAGAAACGAACCGACAGACACGCCTGACTGAACCAACATCACATTCTCTCTCTCACACACAATCAGCGCCACACGAGCTATCTCCATCTCCTCCACTGCTGCTAATAGAGGCCGAGTTGCTCTCTCGAGGCCCCCCCGAGTGGCCCTTCGACAGGACTGGCTGAGCCAAACGTGGCTCCCCCTGGGGGCTGTCCTGCTTCCACTCAATCTGGCCGGCTGGGTCCAAATGAAAAGGCTGCGCTGTGACTCGGCAGAAGCAAACACGGAGAGATAGAAACAGTCTACGTTCACACAGGAACAGCCTCGAGTGTACAGCAAAACCAAAACACAAGACTGTAGTCTACAGCTACTCTGCTACGAGTACATCTGTTTGTACTATTTGTACATCACATGAGCAGAGCGCCTGCAGAAAACACGACCGTGTTTGTTAATCAGGAGCAGCGGCTCTTTATTTCTGCAGCCTCTTGGCCTCGGCGCATATCTGAAGCAAACCGATATCAATCTTTAGCAGCCTGGGGTGAACCGAGTTGCAGTTTCTTGCCAGATCTCACTCGGCAATAATGTTTTTTTAATTCATTCCACCTGTCTGACCCGGAGTGTGTGCTGCAAAACATCAGCTCGAGAACGGAGACCTCCCACCTGCATGCACGCTGAGATAAAGCTCATAAACGCGCGCAGCTGAGCCGACGGTTGCTCTGGAGTCAGTCTGTGGCGGGAGCTGCGACCGCCCGCCCTCTTATCATTTGGTGTGAGGAGTTTCGGGAGAAGTTGCATCACGCACAACTGAGGACAACCTCGGAGCAGACCGAACCAGAAACATCGCAATGATTGTGTAAACAGACCAAACTGCTCGGATCGTTTCAAAGCCGCTGTCTACGTCAGCGTCTGTACATTGGATTAGGTTAAATCATCATGTTGCCTTGCACCATTTAAGGTTGCTAGCTCCCCCATGTGTCTAGAATCAGCACATTTCTGGCAACATTACCCCTCCCTCTTTTAGGAGTCAAAAGCTGGCACAAGTCTCCTGGAACACAGCCAGTATCATCACGGGCCTTCTTGCCAGCAGGGTTAAGTGACTGAACATGATGAGGGTGTACATTACAGTGCACGGATACTGACTGTATAGACGGGGACATGGACGGGACAGGATGTCTCACGCTTGCTCGACTCGGCGCTCAGAGAAACGAAAAGGAGAGAGGGAAGTGAATTTGAAGTACTGACTTGTGCCTGCACTGCCAGGTGGAAAGCTCCTTTTTTAAAGGGCAGCAGGTCGCCTCTCTGGTTTCGCGTCCCCTCCGGGAACACCCACAGACGAATCTGTGGAGGTCAAAGGACGAGAGTTGGAAGGAAAAAAACAAACATTTAATCCTCCTGTGTCATCCCCTACATGTCAAAAACCAGAACTTTGTGACAAGAACAAAGAAAACCACAAATGGTAGAGCATCACCTTACTCTGACATACAATCTACCCTTCAAATCCAAAAAGCATGAAGTACTAATTCTTCAGGGATGTAAACACTGTAAAACAGTTTCACTCAGATAAGCTCAGCTCCTTCCATCATCACTGATACGCTGACAGATTACCTGGTCGTCCAACATGGTTTTGGCAGCGTCGGCCATGACGCTCTTGGCATCGCTCGTCTTCTTGCGGTTGATAAAGACAATGCCGCCCAGCCAGCAAATGAGGCCCACCGTGCCGGCGTAAATCAGCTCCTTCTTGGCGATCATGGTGCAGCGGTCTGGTAAGATCTCCATTAGACCTGAGGAACAGAGAAGAGGCTCACTCGTCAGTGTACAGCATTTTATCTTTAACACTGTGTCAATGAGAGCCACTAATGTTGAACACTTTTTCCAGTTACAGCCGTGTCTGTCAGTCACAAGCACGAGAGACAAGACTCAATCAATGGATGAGCTTAGTTTTCTAGCATGTGAATCAAAAGCAGCAGCAAAAGAAGGACATTAAAGTGCTTGAAGCGAATCCAAAATGTCTCACGTTACTCTAGAAACACAAATCCAGAAACACTGCGACCAAAACAGTGACTAAAGACGCTGTAAACAAATGGGATCGACTTCCTGGAGAAACGTTAGGCCGTAAGTGTGAAACTTTACGGCTAACTGAAAACTTAATTAGAACTTCTGCAATTTCAGAGACATTTTCACAGAAGACGTTGGTGTTCAGCCTCTGTCCTCACAGCCTGCTTTAATACTGCCCATCAAACCTAATTACATCAGAATCGGCTTAAAGCACTTTCCACTGAAAATGAGTAAACAAGTGACGTCTCTGACATATAAAGTTTCAAAATGGACGACCAAATGCGACTTCCATGCGCCCAGTTTGGGATGAGCTTTGGCCTTTCCGTCTTATCTCTCTGTGGTCTTGTGAAAACCCAGATTTCATCATGTATAAAGTCTGCTGATGCAACACACGTGACGCCGGGGAAGAAATTTCACTTTATTGATGGGAGTTTATCTCCGTGAATAGCGCTGGCATTATGCAATCAGACACGTGTGATTCACCTTCGTGCAAAGGCAGCTGGTGCAGAAGACAGAGCGGTGCGAGATGTCCAACACGCACAATATTAGAGGAAGGACGTCAAAGTGTGTGAAATCAAGGATGGGACACAGCACAGACAGATGCGTCTATGCTACAGTAAGAAATCCTAAAACATGACTTATTTATTGATCTATTTATGTAATTTTTATTTTGGAAGTGACTACAATTAGCATTTTGTTACCTTGAAAAAGGGAGCAGACAGAAGCAAAACGGCATCAGAAAGAGACCCGACGCTAGCTGTGGAGGTTACGTCCTCGTCGCATCACATCAGCTCTGGGATGAGCAGCTATTAACAGCTGGGTGCAGCAGTCGGCATGGCAACTTGGACGCCAAATCAGACTCATGCTGAGTTTTCTCAGCGCTAATTAGATGCCTAGCTCTCCCCCTGCTGTCACCGCCCTGGCCTGGAGCCTGCCCTCGTCACTCCGCCTGGCACTGATGGAGAGGAAGCGTCCCTCTGCTAAATGAGCATCCTCAACACACACATTTAGGACCAAGACGGACGACGTGCAAAAAACCACAGACGCCAAGAGCCAACGGGCTCTTAACTCCGTCTTAACTGACTGTAAATGGCACATTTATGATCAGCCTTTAATTCAGAGAGGGTCCAGTGAGGCCAGCCATGTGTGAATTCTTTATTGTTCAGCGTGCTCGTGTACGGTCGGCCGTGCCAAATCTAAACAAAGCATGTTAAAATAATCTATGTGGTTGCGTGGTGCTCTGCTGCAATTCATTCTCCATTTTGCAAAAACCCCTTGTCACCACAAAGCTGGTGTAATCTTACATTTGTCCCAGTTTTAGCAGGACTATTGCCTAAATGGCACTGCAGTCCCCCTCAGCAGCCAGGACCAGGAAACGTGGTTCTTCCCAGAATACGTGCTTAAAGTCTGAACGTGTGATGTTACACGGCGGCACCCTCGACATCTTCTTCATTTGAGTCTGTTCTTGAACTCTTTGGTGGTCGATCCAAACCAGACTGTGACTAACCGATCCGGCTCCGGCCCAGCTGTTGGAGACCGTCCTGCTCTCTGTGATCACACATGCTGTGTTTTAATGCAGCCAAATTTAGTTATTCTCTTTTACATATCCTCACACATTTCAGTCGTCAACCAAATGGGCATGAAATTTGACTGAATTTGAATTTGACGGTGTGTGTGTGTGTGTGTGTGTGTGTGTGTGTGTGTGTGTGTGTGTGTGTACATATAGTATATCTTCTACTACATTTAAATAAGCTGCAAACATCTATTTATGTTTGTAAAGACACAAAAAACGTCAACTGATGCAGGAGGTAAATCCTGCTGGGCCTTTTTATTAAACGATGGACTAATTGTTGTCACATGTAAACTGTGTTTTTCTGAAGCAGGTGGAGGTGGGAGCACGTCAGGGGGGGTGTGAGCCTGGATCTATCAAATCTACAGTTAAATACATTCAGGTCATCATGCAGTTGTAAACTGTCTGCAGTGTGAGGGGACGGTTTCCTGTGTCACGGTGTCAGTGAGCTCATCCGGGTCAGCAGTCAGAGCGCTCTCAAAGCAGGATTCAGTGTTTCGGCAGCTCACGGCTGAGAGCGTCTCCGTTAAAATCCTGCAGGATCGTGATAAGGGAGAACGGATGTGCTCTGTGCAGCACAAGCTTGAGGTGGGACGTCAACACGGGCCAGAATAAAAGTCAGCAGACTTCTTAAACTGACTAACAGGACAGCAGAGTTGGAACAACGCTTTTTAGCTCCTTTGAACAGCAGCAGCTTTGTCTGTTTTATTGGCCAGGGAGCGGAGATTCACCACATGTATACACACGTTTAACCAGCGCCCTTTCATCTGCGACTCCGCCGCTCCGTCAACTAAAATGTCCAAAAATGTGTGAGTGTGCCGCATCTGGAGTGGAATCGCTCAGGGTGAAGAGCTGAAAGTCCGCCTCAGTGAATCTGATCTTATCTGAGTTCATGAACACAGACAAGAAAACTCAGCGATGAGCAAAAGCTGCAATTTGCAGAAACATCTTGCATAATTATTAATACGAACCCACAAAATATTTCAGTCAGTGCTGAAAAACAGATGAGACCTGCTGCATTTCTGAACCTCTCCACATTGTTTCAGCCTCGCTTTAAAACCAAAATGATTGAATCATGCAGGGCGACGTTTAATAGACGCTGAGGCTCCAGCACTCCTTAAATGAATGCACTGTTTTTCACAGTTTCAGTTTTGGCTGTCAAACCTTCTTCTCCTGCAGTGTTTTAACGGCATCTGACTGGCAAATAAGAGCCACCAGCTGTTTATCTCGATGAACCAACTCCTAATAGTCACGGAAAATTTGAATTTTCTCCCTCTGATTTTCTTGAAATTCAGTTAAAATTTTCATGAAATCTAGCTAATAATAAGGTCAAAGTTCACAGAATGCAGATGTTGACTCCCTCATCACTGCTTCACTTCAGATCCATGCATCGCTGTCCAAACATGGACTGCATGCAATCAAAGTCTGTCATCTGAGAGTGAATATGTCAAAAATATTTATCTTGACACAGCGCGGCACCCACCCAAAACATCCAGGGAGCTCTGGTGGTTGGAGATGATGACGTAGGGTCCCTCCGTCTGCAGATGCTCCCAGCCGCTCACTTCAAATCGAAGACCCAGGAAATACTTCACATGACGAACCATGAAGCGGATGATCCTGAGGGGGAAAAGGTTAATTAGAGTCCTGAACAAGTACAGGTTCACAGTCATGTTAGCGTAGCATGGAGGCTGCACATCAACCAGAACTACACCGAAAGGCTGGAAGTGGAATGTATTAAATCTGTTAAATATGAAGGTATTACAGCACATTACAGGAACACCAGCTCAGATATTTAAAATGTGACCTAAATGAAAGAAAATAGTCACGACTGTCTTCAAAATACAAGAGATCTGGTAGATTAACCACATCAACATCCCCATTAGTGCTGTTTGTTTCTTGGTTGGTTAATTAACTGCCTGAGGTGAGAACAACGCTCCAATGAGCTTTGAGAAAGAACGGCCCACCATCTGCCTGCGTGCAGGTAGAAAACAGTCCGACAAACATTTCATGCTGCCGATTTGGGGATTTAACAAATCAAATCAATACTGCTGTTTGTCTGGATCTATATTAATACTAATAACAGTAGAGGAGGAGCGAGGGAAGATTTGCTTTCTTGTTCACTCCATCCTCAGAGAGCGGGGGTAAACGCATAGTTTATGCTTTTTAAAAACATTTGTTCAATAATTATTTAATCAGTTTTCACGCTTTAATGATTTACATGCCAATGACTTCCTCGATTCATCACTATGTCGAAAAAATGGGAGAAAATAGAGGAAAAGCCTGTTAGAATTTAGAATAATATCGAATTTATGAACACTTTAACCTGGTGTCTTCACATTCCTTCTATTCAATTCAAAGCATCAAATCTCACATCTGAGAGGACGAAACCAGTGAATGCTTTAAATAAACTGTTTCAGCTCCAATGAAGTCATTTGATTAGATGTTAATATCAATTTACTTGATGAGGCTTCAAGATAAGATAAGATAAGATGAGACTTTATTGATCCCACAGCCTGCAAGTATTACAAAAAGCAAACACAGGGGCATAAAAGGATCAAGATAAAAAGTGTACAGGACAAAGAATAGACAAACAATGATGTGCATGTACATTTGTACAGATTATACTACAAGCCATAAAAATCCTACTGCCATAAAAAGTACTATTGCCAGTATTCTTATGAGAAAACTACTCATGTCATACGTTGTATTGCACTTGAGATATACTGTTTTTACACTATTTTAAGAACTGTTTTCAGAAGTAGGTTAAATATTCTCCAACATAATAAACACAAAAGCACCTTTTCTGCACAGTATTTCCACCCTTTCTGCTCAGGGTTTATCTTCAGAGACTTATAAAATCCGACCTTTGTGGAGACACAGGCGATAACAGTTCTGAACTCTGTTAAGACACATCCAAGGTGACTCTTCTCTCACTTGGAACAGTTTCAGTATGACTCCAGACAATCAGCTCCAGGGTGAGATCATCTGATCATGCAGGTTCACAGGCGCTGAGTCCATCCCAGCACTCACATCCATGATATTTTCTCTGAGACGTCCAAAAGCCAGCCTTGTCCTCAATCAATGCAGTGTCTCACCTCAGACACGCTGACCGTGGCTGCTGATTATCAGTATCTAAAATCTGCTGCTAAGCCTGGAAAGAGATCTTTGGCCTTTTATGTCCAGGCCAATTCCACACCACAATTAGCGACTTAGCTCTCCATTCCTAGCCAATATCTGATCATTATTTCATCAGGACAAACCTCTTCTCACTCTTGGAGCCAAAGAAACAAGTACAGCAGATGTACAGTATATAATGCATGGAAAATTAAGGTCCATTTGAACAGTGAGAAGGGGGGATTATGTAAATGAGGAGTGTGTTGCAAATCTGTGCTGAAGCTTTCATTCAAGTCACACTTGCAGTCGGATGGAAGTCACGTGATCGCCTAACTTTCCTTTTTTTACTAGCCCTCACAAACCATTTTTTTGTGCCTTAAGCAGGATAAATGATCTGAAAGACTCAAGAGTCTGCAAAGAACGTTGAGAAACGCCTCAGCGCTGAAGGAGCAACAAACGTTCATCAAGGGTCATCATGATGGTACAGTGGATCACCGTCATCAAAGATGCTGCAATCAGTGCGGCGCAGAGCGAGGGATTCGAAGGACTAGCTCGGTACGTAGAGCCTCAGTGTGTTATGCCATTGAGAGCTACTGGGACTAAAAGCATTGGAAAACTCTGAGGAGGAACTAAAAGTCAAGCTCCGACCGCTGACTGTTGGACAGCTCTCACAAACAAAAGCCACATCACAACTAACAACCACCTGTCACTTCATCAGTGCTGACTGACAGCACGGTTTCCATTGTCTGCTAAAAACCTGTTGAAGTCCCACATATTTAGGTCCAAGTAAGATGTGAATATATCCCGACGCTGCATGCTGTTTTCCCCACTTCCCCCTTTCTCTCACTCCTCTCCCGATTCCGTGAATTAGGGGTTTATTTCAACTGTGGAACACTAATGACAAACAAAGATGGTTTTGGTGAGTTTTATTTTGTTTCTGTCGAGTTTGAATGAAGTGTTTTATGATGATAAAATGACTGGTTTTGTAAATGGAGTCTGGTGGCTTTGGCCAGAGCGATGCAGCGTCTGTTTCTGGTTAAACAAACAGACCTTACTCTTTAACAAAAAGCTTATCTCTGTCAGGATCCTTTCTATAATGTTGTCAAGCACTTAGAACAACTATCTGAGCTTGTCAGAGGGAAAAACAAGCATTTTAGCAGGCGTACATTGATGGTGCGCAAACGCCCAGAGGGATTACACTGCAGCCTGTTTTACAGCTGCAGTACTTTCATTCAATACTGGACCAATTTGAAAAACCATTGTCCCCATCAGTCACTTACATGGGAAAACAGAGCTCAGAAACGATATCTGACCAGAATTTCTCCCACTTGGCCGGGACACTGAAATCTTCCAGGACACGACTGACGGGGAGACGCAGTCCAGCCTGCTCCTCAGAGTAAAATTAACCTGTTAGTTACTGATTAATGGCTGTTGGGCTACTGAAAGCATCATTAACCAAAGCTGACATCCCTACTTCCCATAGCTCAAGAAGATGCTGAGGTTCTAGATAAACCTGTAACTCTGCCTGAACTGAAAAAGACACAAGTTGTAATGAAGAGAAAGACGTCTCCAGGAAGGGAAGGGATCCCTCGCAGAGCTCTACATCACCTTCTGGGACTGCTGGGATACTGCTGCTAATAGTTTTTAGTCATCATGCTTCACTGGTCTAAGAACAGAGGTTCCTTTTTCAATTATTTGAATACTGCTTTAAATGCTGTGATACCTAAACCTAATAAGGACCCAACCAAGTATAGCAAATACAGACCACAGCCTTACACGGAGGGTTAAGTGTTTGCTTGGGTTTTGGGATTGTGTCAAGAACCACACATGAGGAGGCTTGTTGGATTTATCAAATCTCAACCGTCATCAGATAAGGGCTGCTCCATGTGATCAGGTCACCACCTCTGTGGAACGTTTTCAATTAGGCCCCGACTTCATCAGACACATTCAGATGTAATAATCCCTCTGCAGTGATGAACACGAACGGTGTTATATCTCCAAAGTCTGCCGACAGGGCTGCCAATTCCATGACTGTGACTGAGTTATAGGCGCATTATGTGAGTGTAGGGATGCTGGAGTGGCATATGTCAAATGTGGGATTTCTATAAGATCAGAAAGCTCGACAAAATAAACTGAAATGCAGTGATTCTGAAATAAATATTTTCTTTGAAAATGACTTTTCAGGGCGTCCCAGTAGCCCGATGAGTAAGGCGCACACCACACAACCGCAATGTCCGAGGTTGGATTCCCGCCATGGGCGCATTTCCTGTCTGTGTCTGATTCACTGACTGTCAAAGGCCAAAGAATAAACTTAAAAGACTTGATAAACTCAGAGCAAGTCTATACACGATGAGTCCTAAAAGTAAGCACACGTGTCTTCATGTTCATACAGCCACAGCTCACTGTCCAAAGCGGCACCTGCTTTTCACTGGCAAGCATTTTCCTATGCAAAACTGAACCGCACATTTTGGATAACAAAATATCTATTTTTCCTGCGTATCACACCAAAACTGGCTTCTGTTACACCAGCGACTTGAATGACCTTCCCTCTCCGGGAAAAGAACAGAGTCACATCTTCTGTCTCACCATCACTTCACAAAATACCTCAAGTCCCTTCCTCATCAGTGAATCATTTCCCTTCTCCAACTGCCTTCTCTTGCTGTCCTAATATGCCTTCATTTTAAAAATACTTTCTTCCAATCTACGTGTAATTAAGGGTCTCTCACGACAGATTTTGCTTTTGCGTCACAACCTTGCCCTTCTCTGAAGTTAGAGACACAGAAGGCTACATGCTTAGAAACCGTACATCAAATATTTCCAGCTTTAGCGTGCAATGCATGCCGCAAACCCCGAAACTAAACGTTAGAAATAATGGGCTCCATGTGTATTGACAGTGTACAACAGTGAATGATACAATAATCAAACATTTCCAGTCTTAATTTGCAGTATTCTGTTCCAAAAGAAAGGAAATTAAATGATCAAGGTTCTTGGTATGGCAAGTCTCTGTGGTTCCATTCACTATAATTACTGGACTGAAAACAGGAAAGCCACTTATTACATTATATTAGCCTTTATTTAACCCTGATGACAGAGCTAATTATTTTTTACCCATTCACTTGAGAAGGAAAAAAAAAACAGAGAGCGTTTACTGGACATAAACAGTAAATTTACAGTTTTAATTTGCCACTGTTTGGTTAAACGAGTCCAATTCGTCTCAAATGAGCAAATCCCTCATGGACTTTTTTCTTAACTAAAATATTTTAGTCTTGTTTTGATGTTGCTAAAACAATCCCCCATGAATTTGGGGAAAAACTGAATCTGGAGAAAATTAAAACAGACTTCATACTTATGGATGCTCTGAGTGACTTTCCCTTCAAAGACAGTAAACCGTTCAGATGATGTGGTTTTTTAGAAATGTGTCTGAATAACTCGAGCTAGGCTTGCTGGGTAATAGCAAATTACCACACAGTCCATTTGTGGTAATCAAATCAAAGTGATTTTAATTACTACGTCAAGAAGGGAAAACTCACAGTGTCATAATACTCAAAGACACGAGAACGCTCTTGAACTCATCACTTAAGTTCATTATCTTGTCATTCTAGCTAATGCAATCACCTCTCACTGATGGCTCACTTGAAGCTAAGCTTGCCTTGGACATACAACATACATTTGACAGGTTTACTATTGTAAAACCACCTTAACCTTTAAACCTGAATGCACTCTTTGGGTTATCTTTCAACGCAACAGTACAGTGATAACACACTCCGTCTAGTGCAAAAGCAAGCGGTTATGCAATGACTCAGCCAGTGTTGCAGCAATTGTAAGATTGTTCAAGGGGAATGAAATGGCCTTGGTTGAACTATCCTATGGCCAATCCACTAAGCTCTTCCTATGGTTCATTTCATTATCAGACTCTAAATAAGCTCCATTCAGGACATAATGATTTTTCAGCTGTTCTGTTACCTGCATAGATAGATACCTGGCTGGTCACAGATAAAAGATGGGCCTGACCTGTCATCCCTGGAAATATTGCACTAATAAAAAACACTTGTGCCAAAGCTAATTCACGTGTTGAGGGTCAGAGGTCATATTCAAGACAGGGACATGGTCACAGGATCAGAATGACACAGCCGGGGATTAATTCTTTCAGAAAGGCAGGGACAAGAAAATTAGTAGTTTAAAACTATGTAGGCTTAAAAGGTCAGTCACCTAACAGTCTGAGTGACAAGATTACTGCTTCGTCAAACAGACAGAAACACTGGTAGTCTCCCACTGATGCTGAAAGCCATTACGCAGAATGGAACCTGAGCTCAAGCAATTGAGAGGAAGGAAACTAAACCTACGTCCTTTATCTGTTGTCATGAGATCCTACTGGATAATTAAAGTTCGAGTTGTAGCCAAAAGTAGCCATTCACATAAGTGACAGGTAAAACTGTGTGTCTGTAGACGCAAACACTAAGAATAAACTGAAGACCTGCAGGAGTGTTTCAGGAAAAGTGAGCACGATATGAATGGTAACTTGAATCCTACGGATGCTCCTGACTGTAGAGGCCTGTTCTGTCCCACTATAGTTTACTGTTACATTGAAGTCCTCTAAGTCAGCTGTGGCGCAAACAGTCAACCCCAGAATTCAGGCCTTTGTGTACCCGTCTGACAGCAAATGACTGTGACGGACTGCTCTGTCCTTGATGAATCACTCTTTCTGGCAGAGCTGGCTGGTGTGTAAAACGTTCATCCAAGACTCTATTCACTTTCTGTGCAAGGTCTGACCCCGATTCAGCCGCTTTGTCACAGTCAACAGGTCCAGATAACCTTTGAGCTGACAGAATGGTACACGGGTGCAACATGACACCAGCTCCATGGCTAACGTGACTGTGAAACAGTTATTCCTAGAGCAGTGAGGCAGTAAGGTCAACTTTGTTACTGACAGGGCTGCTGTCAGATCAAGGCCAACTGAGGTTGCATTGAGGATGGGCATCGTTGCTACTCAGTAAGGCAACTCTAATCAGGGGGAAATTGCCATCTGGCATCCAACTCTTCGAGGTAATTACTGGAATGTAGTCATTTGTGTCCAGCAATCCATCCTCAGCATCTAGGTTTAACCACAACAACAAAAACCCTGCTGTCACAAAGTGGACACTGACACTGAAGGCGTACTACATTTCTAACCTAACAGCTATCAGTTGACGTGGCCAATGTGTGTGTGTGTGTGTGTATGTGTGTGTCGAGTATAAAATGACATGTGTCTCCAGTGGTAAGGTCGAGGGGTCATTCCCACAGGGCCATTGTCTGCACCTACATGTTACATTACATTATTACATTATTATTATGTTACATTAGAAAAGTTGTAGCTGTGTGGGTGCTGCTGTATTAGATTTCACTGGATCTGAGGTTGTTTCTAATATTCAGCCCCTCACATATATGTTAATATAGGTCTAGATATGAAATTCACCTTTAAGTATAATATTTAATACACCATCACTACCACAAACTCTGGCCTCAGTAACTCACTCATACACCTCATAACGATGGAAGTTGTTGCAGGCTATTGAGCTGGATAGCATATTTAAAGTGCACATGTGTACCTCAAACAGACACTCTGACATCTGAGTAGACACAGCTGCACTTGTATCCGTTGCATCATCAAAATTGCTGAACCGATTTAGCAATCCTAAATGTTTTACCACAAAAAGCGGCTCTGACACCGAAGCTAGCAAAACAATGATAGCCTTGTGATATACTTAGCTACGTGCTCCCCTCATTAAAACTTACAATGTCAGGTATTTGACTGGAGGGAGATGAAGTTAGCACGCATGCTTACAGAAAACATGACAATTATCGTTATGTAAGACTAGAATTGTTTCACCCACAGCGGGAATAGTCAGAGCATGGCCTGACTTTGTTCGCTAAACAGGAGCTTTACGTTAAATGTTAATGTTAGCATTCTAGTTCTCAGCTAACGTTGACACGTTACAACTGCCACTGTGTCAAGGGGGCTAATGTTAGCATATGTGTGATTAAAAATGCACCCTGTATTTACTTAGTTGTTATTTAAATTTCCTTTTAAAAGCCAGATGAATTAGCGCCCTACAACCTGCCGATCGTTACAGTACTGTTATGTCAACATAACCCTCATCTGAATTAAAACCGGGTATGTTGCTAGCAAACGTAATCTGAATGTTTAATATCAACTATGGCTGCTACTAGCCAGCCAGCTAGCATGCTAACGTTGGCTAGCTGTCAGACGCCGCCGCGAGCGACATTTATTATGCAAACAAACTCACCTCATGTTTTCAATGTCTCTGCCTCCGCTTTTCAGTATACACAGAGGGATCGTAACCAGGGCCAGACACATCATCCAGGCGACATAAAAGCACTTTTTGAAATAAAAAACAAACGTGCTGCTGGTCCACATCAGGAGTGGAATCAGCAGCAGGGGTATCATCCACAGCACATCCATAGCGACCCACCACTGCAACTCCCTGCCAGCAATAACACACGCGGTGGGGATGAGGAAGCCGCTAAACCGCTGCCCGGCAAACGTTACGGTGCAAGAGCGAAGGGAGACACCGCGACCGTGACGAACATTACACACGACTAAGTACTCCTTAAGGGCACCCTAGCGATAGCAATGCTCGTCCCTGGCTACCCAAAATGAACTGTAACGTTGCTCATCTGTTGCTAAATGGCATCATGAGGTGGAGTCAAGACGTCATGGGTTGTGTTTTTTCTATTTCCGGTTGCTCAGACAGTGTGTCTGATGTCACAAGCAACAAACAAACAATTCCATCAGTGCATGTTTGCTTTACAGCCGGTATGATGTTAGATTTAATTAGCATTCACTGTCAAAACACAAGTTTCTTGTAGGATATTTCAAAGTTTTGTGTGGCCAAACATCCAAATTTCAGTTTGCTGTACTGAACCAATGCGGATTCACCCCAACAGGACTGTCCTTAGTATGAGACCAGTTTGACAGCCGATTACAGAGCAACACGTGTAATTGGATTAGCAGTGATAATCCAATCCTTGGCTATAATCTGACACTGTCCCGTAGCCTTGGCTATGAAGTTTCACCCATGCCGAAGCGCTCTACTTGACATGATTTGGAAGATTAGGATCAATCTGTAATTAATCCTGATTTAACATGTGCAGTGATCCTAATCATTGGCAGACTCTGAACTTGGCATCATTCTTCCCATTCAGAAGCAGAAATGAGTCTAATTTGCACTTTAAGAAAAGAATAATACTGAGTAAGTGTGCGGTTACCAAAAACTCTGCGATGGAGAGTAGAAATCCCAGACTTAAAACGAAGTTTATAGATTCCTCTTGATTGTTTTATCTATTTAGATCAAGATAAAAGCTTCTTTGTTGGTTTGTCTATATGTGCTGGAATACAGTTTCATACAGTTTAAGCATATAGTACATAAAATATGTTGATAATGCATTTGGAAATTTGATAAAACTGACTGCAACCCCGGTAGACTTCACTCAGAACTGTTATTTATATTCTCTGGCAACGTGGGGTCATTTGTTAGATTTACTGGTGAACACAGGTTGCAGTAATGGATCCATAAAACCTAAATGATTTAACTCCCTTCACCATCAAGACATGCAATAACCTTCCTCCAGACGTCAGATCTTTATGTCCACCCTTGGAGTTGATTTTAGCTTTGATTTGCACTGCCTGCAGGGGAGCCAGACCAGTAAGACCTCTGTGGCACAAACTCTCCTTCTGTAATCAGGAGTGGGTCAACATCAAGTTGGGAAAGTTTGCCTTTGAACTAACATGGCGAGATGGGGTGTAAGGTTGAGTTTCAGTCAACAAGCCGGAGTCATGGGTGTTTGAAATATTTAGCACGGCCCACAGGTTCAATATTTACTGGTCTGATAGATTTATGATAAGAGAAGCTGTGACCAAGTGTACAGATATCTGCCCACATTTAGATAAAAAGGCTCGCGTTTGTGTCCACAGTAGATGTGTTTTCTAATTAAACCCAGTTTACTTCAGTTGTGGCCCTTCACTCCTGCTGACTCGGCATCAGAGGCGTTCCTGGCGCAATCATTTCTCTATCGCTTTCCAAATAGTGACTTTACATTTGTGGGTGGCACGCTGTCAGACCTAGCAATTTTCTAAATCTTTGGCTGGCTAAAGTGTTTATTCTTGAATAAAACAAATGAAAGAAGCGTGTTTATGGCGTCTGCTGTCTAAAGACTACTGAGGAGCTGAGGGAGTATTGACAGAGGGCTGGCTGTTGCAGGAGGTTGGAAGATGTTGAGCAGGTAGGAGCAAGCAGGGCCGCAGGCTATGATAAGATGTGTGTTTGCTGGGGTTGGACAACCTTGCAGCACCTTTTCTAACCTCTAAAAACCAAAATGAACTGCATATAGGACTACCATAAAAGAGGCCAGAGTCCACTTGTGCATTGCTACACATTTTTATTACTGTGACTTACTGTCAGAAATAAAATAAAACCTGTCTTTGCTTCATTGCAGACGGCTGTGCAAAATTAGACAGTAAATCTGCTGTTTTGTGTAGGAAAACAATATGGTTTCACAAACGATTTTGTTTATATCAGGTACAGTCTGACACAAACGACTGTGCCCAGTAACAAAGGTGCACCATAAACATCCATTTGCTTTGGAGAAACATGCAGTTCACTTCGCAACTCAAGCATCATGACAAGATGTGATACATGGAAAAAGGAAGAAACTTGTCAGGCAGATGCAGTATACTGAGATCTTCTATTGTTTGCATGAGTGTGCTGTTGTTTGACATATGGGTGTGTTTTCCATAGTTCCGGTATGTGAGGTTGTGGTATATTTGCACTTATGAATGCGATGTTGTCTTCGGTTGCGGGGGTGATTATATACCTCAGGAACAATGCACCCATTATTTCTGTATCCTGTACATTTATATGTGAATTTCACAACTTTAAATTGCAAAAACGCATCCATCTGGTGATTTGGTCAAAGAAAAAGGAGCTTGTCCACATGACTTCTGTCTATTCATGACTTAATCTAATCCAGTTTGCTATTTCCTTTTCTCTTACCATCCCACCGCAGATGCAGACTGCTGTCACACTGTTTCTCTTCTGCTTTTATGAGCAACACTGCAAATATGCAGAACACCTGGTAAAACTGAAATCCCATTCATCTCAGTTGCACATCTTCATCAAACCAGTGTAGACCAAAGATTAATCAGAAGGACTGTGCAGGTATAATTTCAATAACTGAAACAGGAACAGCTCTGCATCCTGGTCCTGCCTCACTTAACACCTCTGAAGCCCCATGAAGCATTAAGGTGAGAGGGGGCAGCAAGTGTACAAAGCTTACTGGGAAACTGGTCTAAATGTGGAATGGAACCACTGTCAAGGGGAAGGATTGGGGTCACATCCAGGCTCTCTGGAATCAAACTCCTCCATCTGGACAGTGTAAAACCTAACAGAGGCTTCAATGGCCTTTTTGGGAACTACGGAGAAACCTGGAGTGAAGAAGTGAAAACAGAGAAACAGAGGTTCGGTTGTGGACGTGGTTTGTTGTGATTGGACATCTGTGCAAGCCATGAATTGTTCAAGCTAAACATCAACTTGAAACACAAGAGGGTTCATAAATGTACAGGGCAGGCTGTCAGAGGGCTTGAGTCAAAGGATGATGTTGAAGTTGGAGTTGTTTTATCGGACCTGTACTCTCAGATGAGTTAAGAGGCTGAGCTGTCAACTGATCACCATCTGGTTTAGGTGTTAGATCAGAGGAAAAGCCGAGACTCATGATCTCATCTCAGCTGCTGATATGACCTAAAGTATCTCATGTGGCTGCACTCACTCCCCTTTCAAATCTGAGCCAGGAAGACCTCAGATTCAAGTCGCTGCTCCTCATAACAGGAGCCAGGCAATGTTTTCTGATATTTGGGAAAGGACTGAATGCATTCATGTTATGATTATTGTTACGCCCTGTGAATTTATTGTGTGGGCTTTAATCTCAAAAAAACTTGATTTCATTTGGTTGTGATTTTGCATGCGCAGATTGGTGTCAGTGATGGTCCTTGTGCGCCCCCTGCTGGCGAAACAAAATTCTTTTTCAAAAGATGTTCTTTTTGCAGTCCATCATCCAAATGTGAGCAGAAAAAAGTCACGCTTTTCCCGACTCCTGGTTCTCTTATCTCGAGGAACCGACAGTAGTCCAACAGTTAAATACATTTTTGTCCTCACACATCACCAGAGACAACACCACAGCTGGGTACTTCATCAAGGATAGACAGGCTCAATGGAATCCAGACGCTTGTCAGAGAGGTATGGAGTCCATATGTCAGATGGCGTCTGACAAATTTAGCAGGGCCATCACAACAAAACAATTATTTAACTTTAATAGTACTTTAGAATGTTGTGAGATTATACAAACAAAAAAAATTGAAAAAATGTTTCAATTCACTGCAATGCAATGCAATTTTGGAAGCACGAACCATTAACAAACTGAATGCATACCGTTGAATGGTTTGGTTTTACTTAGTAATTATGACAGAACGGCCTACTTTTCACAGCATTTCTGTAACATTCAACTACAAGTGCAAGGGTTTATTGTCTGTAATGGCTGTACAAGGATGCTGGGCACCGAATCTTCCAAGAAATCTAATAAGAATACACATCTCAAAGCTGACATTTTTTCCCATCACAGTAACGACAGGTGCCCCTGAACACACCTGAAAAGCAAAAACACATAATTAATTGTTATTTATTCCACCTGCGTCAGACAGGTAAAAATGTTTGCTGTGAGAAACATCAGCTCCAGCTTCCCTGCGTTTCTTTCCAAATCTGCACTTACTGCCCCCAGTGGTGCCTCCAAAAGAAAATCTCCAACCACTAGATGGCAGCAGTGTTGTATCAATACTGGTCAGAGCATCAACAATGAACCAATCACTACAGAATTGTTGCTAAACACAAAGGAAGGCTTATGATAAAACTTAATGCTGATGCAATGATTCACATAATCAACCACGGTCATGATAACTGCTGATACGGTGAATGTTTTATCTCTGGGTGAGATCATTATAAAGTCTTTGTGTGTTTTTGCAACTGGAGATTGAACTGGAAGGTTGCAATAGGTGCCTCGAATGGATCAGCAGCTAGTTTCTATGTCAATTTATAGCTGATACCTGGTCAAAATCATGTTATCAGAGCGTCCGGTCTGCAAACAAAAGTCACCAGCTGGGGTTCAAGGGTTTGAATAAAAGCTTCTACAAAGGGTAGAAGGAAAACTGCAATCAATGCATAAAATGTTGCCCTTTCATGATGCTGCAGCAGGACTTTAGCTGCCCTCTTATCATCTGATCCTTGGTGCATCACAGTTTTTAAACTCCGCAGCTTCCGAGCAGCATCCTGCGTGCAGAGTGGAAGCCTCTGGCTGTTATTGGGTAAATGTTAAGCAAGACATGCACGGTGTCTTACTTTATCAGAGAGAGCAAAGACAGAGAGAGAAAGTTGCCCAGAAGTTAGTATGAAACCCTCAGGGGGTATTCAATGAAACATCTGCCGTGGGTGGTGACCTTCTTGAACCCCCTCTACCCCCACCGCCGCGCTCCTTCTGCACCACCACCCTCTTTAAATCAGGGCTTCTGCTCAGTTTGAGCGCACGAGGCGATATTTGTAAAGCTTTATTGGTCAACCCTGCAGAGACACCCCCCCACCAACACCCTTTTTTTTTTCTTCGCGTGCGCGCGCGCAGGAGCAGCTGTCATTGGGTCGAAGCGGGTGCCCGCGCGCCGCTGCATATAGCGAGACTATCCTGTTTGAAGATTATGCTGCAGCTCCTGGCCATCTTGTATCAGACAGGATGAGACGCTGAGAAAAAAAAAAAACTGCGAGTACAGGAGGCCTCTTATTTGTCAGAAGACGGTCGTTGAGAGGCGAATACCTCAAAGGCTAAAATCCCATCTTGCCGTTTGTGTGCGTTGCAAACACCTCGTACGAGTTGTGGATTATTCCGAGGACGTACTGAAACCATGAGCTGGGGGTCAGAGCTCTGGGTGAGTCTCGGTTCACTTCTAACGTTCGTTTAATTCATACAGCCTGTGTGCGGACATAACGGTTCTCACATGAGATAAGCGTGAGCGCGATAAGACGCAGCGTTTGCCGCTAAAACGACGTGTGCTACCCGCTGTTTTGCGGCTGTTCAGCCTCCCTGACGTTAGCCGACTAATTTATGGCGCTAATCACCGAAGCTGGTGTGTTTTTTCTTGTGTGGCTTGTGTTGCGTTTAGCTTCACTGTCGGTGTGACATGATGTGTGTTAGCTAGCTGAAGAGTCCGTGCTAGCTAACCATCCATTTTTAGTGCACATTTGAGCGTTTCAAAGCACGCTTTGCACACACCCCCTCACAATATAACATAGCTAGCCATGCCGTGCCAAGCTGCTGAGGCCGTATGGCCATATTGCAGTGACACTTGCTTATTACTATTATTATTTTTGTGACGGTTTCATAAACGTGTAAGGCAAACTACGCGCAGCTCACAGGTCACGCTCAGTGGAGGAAGTAGATGAGGTGAAGTTCTGTTACTGAAACGCACCGTTGACATTAATATCTGCATACAATAGGTTTGTGAAGCTCTGCTCAGTATAGACTGTGGGAAAAAAATAACTGACAAAGCATTGCAACAGTTAAATAGCTTCAACAGCTTTACTCCAGATATATTTATCATCACCATAGCATGTAAACATCTAAATAAGGGGCTGACAAGCATCTACGAAGGGAAATGTCTGAGATTAGGCTTAAATTTGGCAAGAAATTGCATTGCATTTGACTGACTAAGCAGAGGCTCTGCAGTTTCATCCCCCAAAATTGCCACAAAACCAGGGGGGCTAGGATGACCTTACGTCTTTTAAATGTTTGCTTTGGTTCGTCACTCCTCGTGAGCAACAGAAGGAGACAAAGTGGAGGCCCAGTGACCTTACTACAATAAATTCCTGTGTGGTGATGTCACTTTTCATCCCACTTAAATTCACTTTTCAGGAGTGAACTTATTACAAACCGCAGCCCTTATTAAGCCATCCCCTGCATCAGTGGTATTTCCCCGTATTCACACACACACAGATTTAGGGGAGTTTAAAAAAGGACATTTAGGGCAATGTGTTATAAACTGCAGCATTGGTATAAGAAGATTACAGGACTGTGTTGAACTATTTTTATGACTTGATAATAAGCAGTTGCGGCGAGAGGAATTCCTGTTGTTTCAGTGGCCCGTGTTGTCATTTTGTTGTGGAAATGATCCGCCGGAAAAGCAGTCATTCAGCTGTTTGTGTGTTGGCAAACTACCTGACAGAGGTGCCGGCTTGTTGTTACAGGATTCGTTGCACATTTAGTGGTATGTGTATGTCTGTCATTGTAAATATGCATGAATGTATGCTTGCAAGTTACCACATGGAGTTTCCGTTTGAACCTGCGAGAAGGGTCACATTTTATTGACTTAAACTCACGTTTCACCCTTTTCTGTGTTTACAATAACAACAACTCAGTTTTGAACTGTTGGTCAATGATTGCACCTTTTTCTCTCTGATGAAACTGCAGTGTTAGCAGAGTCAGTGTCATGAGTTGATTTTTTTTTTAATCTTTACCGAGCAGCAAAGGGGTCTGGAGATAGTTAAATCAGGGATGTGTTTTCCTTTCTAAGAAAAAAAGGATGGTGAGACACTCCCCTGAATTCTCCAGTAATTTACCTGGTCCAAAGTTCACAGAGAAAACCACCAGTACTGCACTTTTTTTGCATTTCCCCAGTGATGTAGTGTGTTTTTGCTTTACTACTGCAATGCTTGACCGAGAAACACTGCTGCCCAGGTAGTCATGCAAAGCGAACGTAGCCTGAAGGTATTCAGCAGGCTTTCATGTGTACTTTAAGTCTGGAAAAAATGTGAAAGTTTTTTAAACAGAGTCTGAGCTTTTGCAGAGAATAATCTATTACAACCAGATGCTGGCTTTTTTCCCCCCCCTTAGCAAGCTGAACAGAATCCAGACACTTGTTCTTTAATCTACGTCTGCAGTGGGGCCGCAGACAGAGCACAGCAAAGCTCGACAGGTGGCTGTTGCCAGTGGAGTACACCGTTTATTTTCTTGTTGTCCCAAACCAGATCAAACAGCAAAACATACAGCAACGCTGGCGCTGTTGCTGTGGCTGCACACACGCTTTTATGTAGAGCAAAGGCAGGATGTTGTGGGTTAGGCTTCACATGTCGTGTTTTGTCCCGCTAACTCAGAAAAGATAATCAGTGTACGCTGCGAATCCTCACATTTGAGGAGCTGAGATGTTTGCCATTTTGGACTGAAATGATTATTATAAATGTTTGAGTGAATTTTCTGCAGGTTAGTAGCTCTAGTTTAGCTAAATCCCACATTATCTGTCATTTAGGCATATCTGTGTCCAATTACTTTTAAGGTAAGATCCAGTGTTTTGGACATTAAATTGGTTTTTCAGAGTTTATGATGTCTCCATGAATTTGATTATCTAAAAAACTTGGTGCAACGTGACAGATGAAGGATGAGGCATGACACGCACCACGCATTTTATCACACTCGTCCTGTTGTTCCTCATCGTGAACAGGAAAGTAAGTGATATTTCAGGAAGTGAAGTCACAGTCAAACGTGGTTTCTCAACCTCTCACAAGCACGACCGCTTCGGTGAGGCAGTGCAAGTGTGCTCAATCAAATTATATCGATCGAGTGTCATATGTTAGGCAGATATGACCGGAATGGCGATTGTTAAGGCTTTGTTAGAGTAAAGCACCGCAGTCAGTTGATAGACTCGTGTCAAATACCTTTCCTGCAACATCATAGCTCTGATTGTAGTCTTCACCATCCACTTAAAGACAGACTCTAGGAATGTTTGCTGCCATGTAAATGATGATCATCACTGACCTGTCCTTGCAGCATTACCGACAAGGTACCAATAGAAATGTCACAAAAACATCTTCCTTTGACCTGCAAGTATTCATGGCATCAAACCTCACAATAGTATGTTGTAAAGTACTGAAATGCACTGCATGATAGCAAAGTTTAGGCCAAATTCTTAGGAAATGCCAGTTGTTTTCTTTTTATGCAAGCAGATAATGAAGTAAATGGATGATTAGTAAAGACCCCCAAATCCCTTTCAAAAGAGGCATTATGTAAAAACGCAGCCAAGGAAGAAGGAAGTCAAATGTGGTGAAACATGTGACTTTCTCTCAGTGGAACAAGGGTCAGAATAAAAAGAAAGAAAACTTAGATGGCTGTTTTATAACTATAGAGGCATTACACTCTAAATCAAGTGCTATGGTTGTCTGAAGAAAGAGACACCGCAACTAACCACCACTAACCAGGCCAAAATTATCCTGTCAGATCAAACTCAACACTCACAGGTGAAGTATCAGCAGTAGACAGTAGCTCAAAATGAAAAAAGAAGTCCTTGTCCTTTGGCTTTACATCAAAGTGACTACTGCACCTTTTCACTACGACACACCTTGAATGTTTCACTTCTCGTGTGGTGATTTGGGAACTGGATGTGCTACCTTTCTCACGGTGGTATGCAGGACTTTACTAAACCTCCATAGTCAGATGAAAAAGTACCTTCTTGCCACGCAACTTATTGATAAGGCAACATGGACAAGGTTGAAACTCTACTCAAAGAGCAGCAGCTTAAGGTGAGTTGAACCTTGCAGGGGTCGTCAGCGTTGGTTTTAGTGTAGTAATAGTAAATTGGCATATGTGTGGCCCCCTGACTGAACAGTGCTTTGCCAGTTACACTGTTCTAATTGTGCATGGCTTTGTTTATTCATTGCCAGCCTTGAGTGAATATCTATAATTGTCTTGCCATGGGGGACAACTTGAAGAATGAATGCTCCAGAGTTTTTAATGGTAGGCACGCGCCTATCTGTTAGCCATCACCTCCAAGCTCATTGAGAAGGGAAAGCGGTGTTGTCTGGAGAGGCCTTTCAAACGTCTCATGTCATTAAGTGGCGCTCCAGACTCTGCCAGAGGGCCACAGACAAAAAAGTTCCATCAAAAGCTCATGATCTTGTTTTTGTGGATTTCAGTCGGGCACTCCCAGCGGTGAGATATCAGGGCCGATCTCCTGGTGGTGTTATTTCGAGTTCGCAGCAGCCTAGTGTTATTTCCTCAGTGCTTTCTGCTGCTCTATCTCATCTCAGCTCAGACTCCCCCAGGGTCCAGCCTCATCTCCTGCTGTTCACTTGACATTCAGGGCACTTCCAGGCTTGAAACCTGAGCTGGTTTGTTTCCTTCTGTCAGTGTGCTGGAGTCAGGGGGGGTCAGAGACCGAAACCTTTGCAACCCCCCATTAAATCTTACACTCACTGCCACCCACCTGCTGACTCAGTGATACTACCCCAAGCCAATTTTCTCCTCACCCCTTTCATTGAACCTCCATGATGGTAAAATAGTGATAAATGGATCCACATCTGATCTGCAGGGCCCAGACTGCACCCCATGGAGAGGCAGAAAGAAAGGAGGACAAAAGGGGGGTAGATGAGGGGGTATTCAAACAGAATAGGTTCACATTAGAATATGTAAGACATGTAGGTGAATTACAGAGCTATTTTCAGACCTATTTTCGCATGTTTTTGATGTTTTATACACCGAATGATTCGTTTTGATGCCCTGTCTTGGGCGTTTTCCGGCTACAAATGTTGTCCTTCCACTTCCTCAGAACTGAATAGCAGAGGATGAAGCTATTTTGTCATCTTGTTCATGAAAAGGTGACTCAATCCTTCCCGCCACAGACTGTTGCAGCCTTTAATCTTCAGCCATCGCCTCTTCTGTTATTTCTAAAGTCTGCCTCTAATCACTGCTGTGACCATGGAAATTAAATGACTATTTGGTCTCAGTCACATGAGCTCCAGTGTATTTCACCTGAGCACTAGTCCTCCATGTTCTCCTAATTGCAGCTGTGTTGTACTACACACTGTAAGTGTCATTTGGCTGTTACAGCATTGAGTTTCCCTCAGCAGAGTAATGCAGTAACACGAGCACAGAGATTGCCTGCGCTGTTCGCTGTTTTTATGACTTTTAAAGGTGAAGGATGGTGAACGAAGGACTGCCACCTCTTGTATCTGCAACATCTCTGTTGAAACTACAAGTGCTTTCAAGCCTAAGTGTACCTCTGTGTAGGCCAAACGGTGTAGCTCATAAACAAGTAGTGAGAGGAGTGACAGCATGAACATAGAAAGAACAACTGATATAATGAAACAATGATGAAAAATTGACAATGACAAAAACAAATGCTTTTTTGTTTTGAAGTAAACTTATCTCTTCGTCTAGAAAACAGCAAATAAACAGGAAACACGCTATGTGCTAAAGGAAATGATAAAACTTGTGTTCAAGCTGAATGCAAACAGAATTTTCATTTTCTTGTATTTGTGCAGATTTTTTTTGCAGTCTGTGTTTATTAACCCCGAATGGATGTGACAGCACAGATGTTTGCTGCAGCTGGCTAGGACACGCAACTGCACGTGTGTGCGCCTAAGTGCTAAAGATGCTACTGTAAATTTTATTGGCTGTGTAATCTCAGCTCTCCTCTTTCGTGATCATGCAGCACAGGAACGTTGCCGAGGCCAGGAAACAGAGGGTCTGCTGCTTGTGTGTGACAGTAGTGGTCTGTTATTTTGCTTCCTGAAATCCCTTCATTCTTAAGGGATACCAGATGTGGTCAGTGGACGTGGTCGGTACCATGTGAATCTTTTTAGCAGTTGACTTTATGGCTGCTTAATGTTAAATGATTCAGAGCCGTAATGAAAACTGGCTCGTGCAGCTGTGCAGTTACCACACATTTGTCTCCCACTGCTTGAAAATATTCGAACTGCTGGTCCAGCTTTCACTCCAGCAGCCCACTCTTGCCTTTCTTTGCATTTCCTCATTTGCTGTTTTTCTTTCCTCCTCTCTGCTTTCATCATGCAGACTCTCTGGCTCTCCCCTCTTCCATAATTGCCTTTGTGAGGCTGATGGATACAATCATGTGTTGCTTCAAAATAAAGCTTGTTTGCAGAGGTTGTTCAGCGTATCTCGGCTTAGATTTTTCCTCTTACAGTGAAAGAATTAACCTCACATTTCTGTGATTATTGAGAGGCTGTGTGGGCTTGAGGAGGCTTCCTGGCAAGACAGTACTTCATTGTGGTCTGTTGCTGCTCTCGAATCTGCAGGATGCTGCATCAAACTCTTTGTGCTTTAGCTGGAATATCTCGCCTCTTAACATGAATTGATGTGTATGATACCAGACAGGGTGGGGGGCCATTGATTGTATTAGTAAATGGTTTTGGAAATAAATGACATTTGAAATTATATGCATTACTTCCTGTAGCGAGGTCTGGCTTCAATCAATAACAAAGACTGTCTTAGTAAGTTTCCATGAATCCTTGAGTAGGTGTTACCTCTCACTGTGTTGTACATTAGCTTAGAAAACATTGGGTGCAACTGTCAGGCATAAAAGTGTGTTAAACGCACAGAGATGGGTAAAAGATCTGCCATCTTTACTCATATCCTGAAATGAGACATGTCAGGGTGGAGTGAAACTGCTCCAAACAAATCAGAGAACAGTTAGTGATGCCAACAATAAAAAAAAAGTAGGCCCACCAAGAGATTTCAGCTCATTTGGATGATACAGTGAAAGTACTTATGTAACTCAAGCCCTGTGAGGAGGACCCCCCCACACACACACACACACACACACACACACACACCTCAATAATAGGACTGTAAATATTCTAGCACCAGCATAAAACCTTTTGTTGTTTGCAAGAGAGAATAAAGTTACGGTCTTAAAGTCCTTGTGGGCTGTTGCAGGTTAAAGTGTTGGCTTTTCTTCCAGTAGAATAAAAGCAGCCGAGGAGCTCAAACAGCAAACTGTGTGTGTGGTGGAAGAGGAGGAAATGTAGCAGGAGCTCCGACATGATATCCTCCATCGCGAGGGCCTCTCAGGCGCTCATTTGTGGTAAACTGTTTTTTTATTCTGCAAAATCATTTCATTTAGAGGAAGTAAATCTTCGGGAAATGTGAGTGAGTGAGTTTTGGCCAATATACTGTTGATTCTAATCATCAATCAGAGGAAAACCATGCCATCTACCACAGCTGTAACAGCAGCGATGTGTTTATCTGTGTCAACCATTCCAGCAAAATACAATTCTCTGGTTTAAAACAGCAACCTCGCTCATTGGCTATGCTAGCCGTACTTGTATGCATGATTTATGACACCTTTCTGCAAGTGAAATGAGTCGCAAAGCAGGTAACACGTAAGTAGGTTTAGCCAGAAAGGAAAGCAAGCGGTCTGGGATTCACAGGAGAAAATGCAGTACATGGCTGGCCAATAGCCAGCTGGAGTGTCCTGCTGCGACATGATGTGATCCTCAAAGGAAACATTTGACTCCTGTCATCTGAAGCTAAGTTATCAAACTGTTGCTGCAGTGAGTAAAGAGCCAGTGCAAGACGAGAAGCCATACATGACGCTGACAGACAGAGGCGGCGTGTCACACTGAGCTATTTATGAACTGAAACTGTAAGCAAGACGGGCAGTCAGGTATAAGTGTAAAACACATAAAAAACCAAACATGTTTCATCTAGTCTCTCATTTACTGCCATCATGTTTGCCAGCAGACTTAATTACACGATGCTAGTGCTGTTTGTTTGTAGATTACCCCCCCGCCCCCCCCCCCCCAAATTTCAGCTCCCTTGCAGCTACAGTATGATTAAATTCAAAGACTGACACCTATTGGCAAGGAAGTATAGTCATCATAAAGGTGTTATTTTGACCCTCTGCAAGACAACATGTAGTTATTATGTTCAAATCATGGTTGGAAAACATGTCATGGCAACACATAGCTTGAGTGCCTGGGCAAGAGATCCACCTGAACCATGTATAGCATCTATACTAGCAGTTACTATAAGTGGACAGCCGAGCAGGGGTGTCATTTACAGGAAGACTGAAGTGTTAACTTGTCACTTTTGTCTCTCAACACGTTTCTTACCATTTGTTACATTACATTTATTTACAGGACAAGGAGAACGTGGTGTGCTGTAACTTTTTTGAGATGCATGTTGAGCAGGATGCTTTACAGATGAAAAATGAATGTTTCTGATTGACCTCAAACCCAGTCTGCATTGCAGTTTTTCTTACTTATTGGCTCACATGTGCAAAGATTTATACATAAGCTAATATCCACCGATATTAGAATGGGAGCTGGCGTGAGAGTGAGACATTTCAATTTTAGGTCGCTTTTATTCTAAGTGTACACGCACTCACCACGCCAGTCGGTGTCATTGTGAGGGATTAATTTCTCCAACAATACCCCACTTGCTTCAGCTGTCCATCGACATGTCCTGTCTCTGGATCGCTTCCAGTTTGTTCTCTGAATGAATCAGGGATGAAATTCAACTGAAGCCAACACCTTGCCACCTGTTAAAGCAGTTTACTATATAGAGAGTCGCGGTGGTTCTCTCCTATTGGATGTATTATATAGTTCAGTTTTCCTAAATTCCAGAGACTGTGTTATATAAGAGTTAAAGAGCTTTATCCTCCAAAAAGAACAAAAACAGCTCAACAAGAACAATGGCTAATGTGTCTTTGCTGGCCTAGTTGGATTAATCCACAGAACGGCGGCACCCTATTGGGTGGTTTAGGTAGTTAGAAGGGAGGTGTAGTAATCAGATTAATAACAACGCCATTTAATCAAGTTCTGTGCTGGTTACAACATTTCTGTTGTTCCCTCTCATTATACTTTTTATTCTGCTTGCATTCGCTCTGCTTCGATTGCCGAATATGTTCTTGGATTAGGCGTTACCAGGATATATGATGTGTTTGGATCCAGTCTTTGCATTGCTATATGCAGGAGCGTAAATCTCTTGTTCCTCTGTCATCGTTACTCCTCTGAGATGGATTAACTTCGTCGAGGGCTCCTTTCTTCTGCTTTGTTGTCGCATGAAAGCCGTGACCATGTTGCGTAGAAGAAGCGAGTTTTTCGTTTTCCTGGACAGTGTTCGTTCCGTGAAATCGGAGAAAGAAGAACAGAAGGAAGAGGAGCAGCTGAGTCCTTATGAAGAGTATCTGCAGGTGCTGCTGCAGATGAAGATGACAAGTGCTGTAAGTGGGCAGAAATTCAAACATGCAGTATCATAAATGAAGAGCAGCAATGGCTGCGTGCCAGTCAAAGAATGTCTGCGGTGTACAACACTGCACGAAATGGCAAGAAAAGGTCCGCTTTGTAAAATTAAGAACTCGTTAGAGGCCAGCTCATTGAATATTTACAGGATGCAGCAGTAAAAGTGGCTTTTTGATGTCCATGAATGAGTTGACCACCCTTCCAGTTACCATGACTCACAATTGAGAGGCAGCAATTTCCTGTTGCCTAACCGCCGCAGTAAGGGTGGGTATTTCTAACTGAGTGATCCAACTACTCACACACGATACTGCTAAGTGATGTGGACAGGCGCAGAGTGATTAGATATCAACCGGGGTCGTGCGCAGGCAAGCTCAGAGAAGAAATACTTTATGAGCACAGGAGCAGGATACACGTGTGCGTACGCCAACACACATTCTTAAATTTCAGACCAGCAGAGGCGTTGTTTCTATAAATATCTCCATGGCATGCAAACAAGAGCTCTTACACTTAAGGTCACCCACTGCGCCAAACAGCTGCTCGTATTTTGCACAAACTTGTTGTGTGTCACTGTACATTCAGGTATTTTCCTGTGGGCAGTGGACATGCTTTTGTTTGTGCTCTTTCAGGGGAATATTTTGCTTAGATTTCCCCCCAACGTCAGGAAGTTGATGACAGATCCTTAGGTGTGACAGTGAAAGTTTCTTCGCAAATGTCAGTTCGGTTATGAGTGGTCGATCTGTGTTTAGCAAAATGACAGTAAAAGCTAAAAACTTCCGATGCACAACGACAGATCTGTTTGCTGTGCCGGCTCGTTTGGACACTGGTTGGAATCATCTGAGCCTGTCACATGAAGAGATAATTTGTTTGCATTCATGTGTTAAATCCTCATGGAGGGTGGGTGGGCACGGGGCTGCCAGGCCCTTCTCAACCTTTAATAACCCAAAGAGAAATAGCTGAGAGCAGCTATTCAGTGGTCGCGACCACATGATCGTCGGCCTTTGTTTACGTGTGTGCACGAGCGTGTTTGTGTGTGTGAAGCTACTGTCCAGTTTTCCTGTGACTCCTCTCTGACACAGGGGTTACACCGGGCTATGGGGGCATTGTTCCGCCCTGCTTTCTTGTACAAAGCCTGGTGTGTGTTTGAGAGAGGGCTTGGCATCCCCCCCCCCCCCCAAATATTTGCTCTTGCTGCTGGACGCCCACCGCCGCGAGACACAGTGAAGCGCTGCATTGACCAGCTCAAGGACGACAGTGGATTTCAGTGGCTCTGCTGTACTGTACTGGCCGCTTTGAGTCGTCTCTCTGGTGTGTCCTCTCTGAGCTGGTCAGTAAGAAGCAGAGTGTAAGGCTTTAGATCATTACTACAAAAACAAGTCCTCAGCTTCAGACATTTTCTGTCTGCTTTATTCCATGCGGCAGGGCTAGTTTTGCTAGAACAATCGGGCTGTTTGTTTGTTCTTTGAATTGGCAGGACCCTCACAGGCCAATGAACAGTTTTGCATGAATGCAGTTAATTCCATTCTCATTCTCACTGCAGGAAGGGGGTTGTTAGCTAATGAGGCTCCTGAAATAACTTTTTTAAGTTGACCGTAATGGTTCTAATAGACAAGAGGCTGCTAAGCACACTGAAACCTCTTTATCTCTTTTTACTCATCATACTTATGGGTGTGACGCAGTCAGTACTTCCATCACAGTTTCTGACACACCACTTTTTCTCCAATCTCAAACTGTTCCGACCCACCAACCTAATCTGCTGTCCTTGCTCAGCCATTAAGAAAAGACAAAAGCATCTATGGGCCTCTTGTCCCATTGTCCTCCTTCCAGCAGAACATCTGTCCCCTCAGCCTCTGTGGTACCCCCTACCTCTGCTTTTCTTTGCCTCAACAGGTTTCCTGTCAGGGGCTCGACGTCATATCGAAACCAGTGACACAATCTGAGAGCTTGAAGCTGAATGTGGAAAGCATCAAACTTAGTTGTGTGGAGCCAACTTCTGGAAGGTTAAGGATAAGTTTTTTTGGTCCTAGGCAGGACATAATTCATACTATTGTCTCCAATTTCGTAGTTGCAGTACAGTTTCGCACACTGGTTTTTTATTTATTATTATTAATCTGATTAATGGTTTCATGAAAGTAAAGCCACGAATGCGATTTCAATCAATAGCATGTTTGCCGTCAGTTCATTTCAGGCGATGTAGAAAATATTCGGGAACAGTGTGCACTCATTGGTGAAATCCTGTTACGCCACCAATTAAATTAATGAGAGATTTGTTTATTGAGACCTTTTCGCCCTAGATTTGCCATACTAGATACATTTAAAAAAATGTTGTCTTTGCTTCTTTCGGGGGACACTCATGGTTGATTCACATGTGCATTTACATCTTTTTAACTTACTAGTCAGCGATTTCCTGTTCATTCCCCTCAGTTGACCATCAAAACAGCTCCCTTTCCCCTCTTCTCTTGTGTTTTTAATGGCCTATTGATTTTTGCTGTGATCATCAGAGCAGCAAACCGACCTCTGCAGAGGTGGTACGGCTGTAATAAAACAAGAGGCGTCCCCAGGAGCGTTTGTTCAGAGGGTTTCAAATGAGCGCAGTCCCGTTATCACCAACCTTGTTGTAAAGTGTTTCTACTCACTTTGCTGCTCACTTCCTTTGTGTCCGGTTACCTAACGCTGGATCTGTCTGTTCCTGATCCACGATCTTATTATCCTCCCGAAAACAGAGATGAGCGTGTCATCTGGTTCTTATTTAGTGTCGTCTGCATTCCTGCATTCTGAAGCGACTTGCCTCTGAGGTTGACAGGTGCATTATTATGTGAAACCCATCTGTACTTAGGACATCTGTGGTCAGGTCACAGAACAATACTTCCACATGCTCCATTTATTCCACACCTTGTGTTTTTCAAACCTACAGAGGATTGGGTGCTGGGTAAGACAGCTACTTAACATGCCAGAGATGTGTGGTGCAATGACACTGAGGGTGTTGCCCTGAGTCATTTGCGAGAAGAAGATCATTTCCTGACTGATGTTGACCTGTCGCCACACAATTTACCTGCTTTTGTTGTGCCTTGATAAATTTTACTGACAATGAAGAATACATCAGCTGTTAAGGGTGTGTTTCATGCTTGATAAGCTATGAATAGAAAGGAAAGGAAGTTATGAATATTCCATTGTCTTCAGCCATTGTGCATGAGTTTCAAAGTAAGACGTTTCAGTGCATTAAATCCAGTGGTATTTTAGATGGCAGCATTAGGTGTTCTGTAGAGAGGAAAGAGAAAACCTCTGTGTGGAGGGATGCAGGTCAGTGGCCCCTCAGTATGGGTGGGGTAAAGAAATCTGATCTGGAATGGGAGCTAAATAATGTGCATTAGTTCAGATTAACTGGCAGTGTAATACATTAAACTGCACCATAATCTCCATCACCAGTTGGAAAGGGTTGGAGGTCAGGAGGCTGAGCCTTGAACAAGCATGTGTTTGTTTTCTTACAGCACATGGGGACCCTACATATATTTAGTAACCGTTAAGTGTCTCCTTTGTTCTCTGCTTGAGCCTGTTTCCCATTTCCCGGACAATAAAAAATATTTATATACGCAGATCTATTTATTTTCTTTCATGTACTACCACAATAGTACATGCATCACAGTGAGCGGGGTTGTGTCCTGAAACAACAAGCAGAGTGGGGCTGGTTCGTCTCCTGAAGGGATCCCCCACTTATTCCCTCCTGCAGGAACAAGGTCGGGTGTCAGAGGCCGCAGATGGACGAATGGAAGCAGGTTTGGAGCTGGAGCAGGAGTTATTAGTCTTTAGTGCGAGGCTGCAGGAGGAGGTTATACAGAAAATCCTGCTCAGGTTTGATTTGGAGCTGTTCAACCAGCTGTGACCAGGATTCATTTTTGAAATTCATGTTTTCCAACTAAAAATATCTTTACCTGTCATAAAAAAATGACTCAGTGTTCATCAGCTCATTGAACCTGTTTTTCCAGATTACTGACAAAACCTCTAAAATGCACAGGATACTCGGATAGCTGGGCGGCAGGAGGTTGATTTAATGGAGCACGGAGACTACAAGCTTGTGTCTGACACACTTTCACATAATGTGTTGTTGTCTTCGATATTCGCCCCGCTCGATTCATAATTTATTAATCCGCTCTTTCTCTTGTAGCTGCTTTGTTGATGACTTTTCCATTTCACTCCAGCGGCTGCGTCTTCTATCCCACCAGCTATTAGCAAAGATTCATGAGCGGAGTGACTCATCACATTGCAAGTCATAAACTTCATGTATACTTTATTCAATATTAGATATGGTAAAGTGGAGAGTTTGAGCTCCCAGGAGTGCAGGACGGTCCTCCCTTAAATGTAATCCCCTCCCATGTAATCCCTCCTCCTCTGTCATTTCAACTCCTTTCAACCCCCCCTCACACTGTTTTTCCGCTCTCTCTCTCTCACTGTCCTCCTCTCCCATCCCACTTATTCCACCTTACGCCTGATGGAGCATTAAGCCTAAATGCTGTGGGCAGCCGTGGCCTCAGATTCAGAGTGAGCTGCTGCTGCGTCGGCTCCTGCATGCTCTCTGGGATCCTTGCTTCCTTCCAGATAATCGGAATTACTTGCTACAACTGTGCAGTTTCTTTGTTATTGTGTGGGAGCGGGGTCAGCGGACATTGTTCCCAGCCCAGGCGCACTCTCACTCGTCTGCGCTCGCTCTGCTTCGGATACCTGGGGAATGGTCTTGCGGATGCCCTCTCTAACCTAACCACAGCCTTTTGCTGCGCTGCTTTGGGGAGAGGGGCCGGTCGGATGAACATTTTCTGCATTTGGATATTTCGAGACACATTCCACACGGAGACACGCGGGATAAAATGGTGCCCCTGCAAAAAAGGGTAATCTGAGTTATGTGTGTGGAGGAGTGTGTGTTGGAGAGAGGAGGGTTTCATGTGCGTGATGTGGCCGCTGTGACGTGCGCTGATTGTTGTCCAAGAATGGTTGGTGCCTGCTTGTGATAATGAAGTAAATGCTGTTTGATTGCTTTAATTGGCACATTGGTGACAGTGATCATGCACTGAAGGCATTAAAGGGGATGAGAAGCTTGTTGTAGAAACAAGAACAACAGCAGATACCGCTGAGGAATTTCCTCTTATTTCAGCAAAAGGTGTCGCATTGTTTGGTTTTACCCTGTCGTTCTCCTTTGATTGGCTCGTTGATGAGTGATTGCTCATTGAAACTGACTAACAATGCAGACTGGAAAGTCCCTCTCACTCACAGCTCTCTCCATTGTTGTTCTTGAGTGCTTCAATTGGGAGTCGTTTAATTCGTGAATAATGCTTCAAAGGTGTTTGAGAGACATTATCATGCTCAATAAGACATGCTGGGGCTTCAAGAGAGCTAGTGTACCGTGCCGGGTTCTCACCATGCCCTAATACGAACAACCATGTCTGCTTCCCCTTTAGATACATTTAAGTGCTGCAGGATTGTGTAGGCTATGATATAAGGCGAATGCATCACCACAACCGCTTCCTGTGATATAAACATGCTTTTACTGCAGAGATGCTTCAAGCATCTTTGAGTAAACTGCAAGGTTTGCCCCGACAATGAGGCGAACCTGTTCGAGCTGACACTTAACATGCTCAGTGTGTCGGACCAGGAGAAGTATTAGCTGGACTCAGGAGGACCACAGAGATGGTAGAGGAGAGGATGGGGGACTGTTGGAGCCGCACCAAGGTCGTTTCTTTTTGGTTCATCTTTAAAATTACACCAAAACTGTTGTAAGAAGATCGTGTGGAAGCAGCCATGTGATCATCAGTACATGTTCGCTGTGACGTGTGTGTCTGTTCTTTGGTGTCCCTGCTCTCTTTTTAAACTGATTAATTTCAAGCCATGACCTCAGCCAAGCAGAGGCTCATTTTTTCCTCACAAGTGAGGAACAAATCACGAATAATGAGTTCGGCCCCAACAGCTGTATTTGGTTATCAGTGGTGTACGCTGCGAGTGCCTGTTTTTCACTGTGAACTACACATACCCTCTGTGACAGACCTCACTTTAAGGTGATATTAGCTTAAAAAGTTTGCATTTCAAGAGGACAGTGTCAGCCATAGGCCAGACATGCCACCTTTTATAGTGTTTAATTGTGAATTGAAGCTGTGGGAGTAGGGCGATGCTTTAATCTCATCAGTGGCTGAGAATAATCACATTGACTGACACATATATGCTGGATTACTTTGGATAATTTGATTTACAGTAGCGTTGCATTTGACTTCAGTGTCAGCTCCTACAATACATACAATGTCCTCATCTAGTTGATGTAATCTTTCATAATGTTTGGCTTCTCTTCCTTTTGTCTTTACATTTGACTGATTGCTACTTCCCTTGTATTTGAATGATTTAATCAGTACGTCCTCTTCTTTTCTGCAGGATCAGTTTGACAACTTGGAGAAGCATACGCAGTGGGGGATCGAATATCTGGAGAAGTACACCAAATTTGTCAAGGAGAGGTCAGAGATTGAAACCAACTATGCAAAACAAATTAGGTGAGTACTCAAGCTGACTTGTGATCCATGTTCTGTGTTGCCTTAGATAATGAACCGCCCTCTTCAGCAGGATTTGACCTACTGAAGTGTCCTTGAAACCAGATACTGGGTCCTTACTAGCCCGTTATGTAGCTGACTGTGACCTCTGACCTCCCTCTGGAGGGAGAAACTGAAAAAAGATTTCCCAGCAGTACGTTAGCAGCGTTATATTAATTATCAGAAAATCATCGAATTTTCAAAGAGTTAATGTTGTTTCTCTTCAAGGAGATGTTATTCCTTCCCTCAGATGAAGAGCAAAATAAAGATGAAGAGGATGTCTATTCCCCTCCATCTTTCTCCCTTTTGTGTCGTCTCTCTGTCTGCCTCTCTCGCTCTCTCTCACCCTTCGTGCATGCATGCTGTCCGTTGTTGTTGCTAGCTTCTGCTTCAGGCAAGAGGAAGTCAGGTTGTGGGGGGGTGGGGGGTGGGGCGGAGCTTGTGTTTCCATAGAGACTCGTAGGTATCAGCATTATCAACCCCACATCTGACCCAGATTTTTTTTTTTTCCCCCTACAACCACAAGTGTCGGCCCTGCCCCCTCCGATCCTCCCCACACAAACTCTGTTTGGGTGCAGTCACTGATTTCCAAAGGCAGTGATGGGAGTCCTGCACTGAGAGGATGCATTTCCTAAAGCCCCCAGCATCGCAACACAGTAGGAGATACACCCCCAAATCCACAATCCCAGTTTTTAAAGAGGCCTGGCAATATGGCTAATGCCCTAAGTATTGACCCCAACCCCCCTTTTCATAGTAACTACCCAATACCAATCCAGTATTCACAGAGCAGCCCCTGCTAACAGATCCTCTGCAGGCCATACCACTCCTCTTTTTGGGAATTAAGTCAGCTTGAGATAATAGGACTAGTAGTCTGTGTTTACATGCATGCATTAACCATGCTGCATATCCCCGCACCCATGAACTTCTCACGCTTAAACACAGATGCTTATTAAAAGAAAATGAGTGATGAGCAGAAAGTATTCAGGTGCATTCATACCTCTTCTATCACGGTGCTTAAATTAGCTTTTGCTTTTGTGTACAACATCTGGATAATTCTTAATTTTTTACCAAAACACATTGCTTTAAAGCCTAATTAACGCAGCGATATTGTGGCCCAAACACACACACTCTCACAGATTTGCACATGCACGTGAACACACATGGATTTCCTATGTTTCAATTAGTCAGCATCTGTCTACAGTATGTTTGACAAAAGAACAGGGGCAGACTCATCTTGCCGTGGCAGGTTGGCTTTTATTGAACTTCAGGCTCCACAGATGGTGCGGATGTTTTCAGTCACTGTGCTTATACACAGGACCCGCTGTCAGACACACACACAGACACGCGCACACGCACGCACATTGGCACACATGTCAGAAAAAGGCTAAAATGAGGAAATGAGGATGTACAGACAGGACAGCTTGAGTCATAGGGTTTTCCTGTGTTCTCAACGCTCTGTGCTTCTTTGTTGTGGTGCTGCTTAGCCATACCTCAGGACTAATTATCCTTTCTAATCAACTTAACTCATGAAATCAGGTTTAATCTAACAGGCACGCTCAAACCGAAAGAAACGCACGGCTGGTAGATCCAATAAAGCAATTGAATTGACCCCTTTGATCTAGTCCTCTTTCCTCTCATCTGTGTTGTTCGGCAGATTTTTCCCTCTGTTGTTTGCTGTCCTCGTGTAGGTGGCAGGCCTTTAGACATTTGACGTAGCTCGTCTTAAATACACCTGGCACAGTCGATGCACAGTTAAAGCAATTTTCAAGCACAAACGCCAAACAATTTCTTCTCCCAACTTCTCAATTGCTGCTTTTCTTTGCTTGATGCGAAAGTAAATGGAATACCTGTGGGTTTTGGGGTGTTGACTGGACAAAACAAGCAATTTGAAGACACCACCTTAATCACACCCATGCTTTCCCTGCTATGATTACTGCTAAGAAAACTAGGCCAGCTGTATAAGTGAGGCGCAGCGGTTATCATGAAATTGCAAGGAAGTTTTTACTAACGTTCCTCGCCAACTGAATGTATGGCTGTCACCCCACATTGTACCACTTCTGCCACCATACCGACCACACGCTGCACTAATCCGTGAATAATCCTCTTGCACTGCATTGGTGTAAACATGCACAATGCATCAGACTAGTCATAGCAGGGCAATGCATTAATGCCTCCTCCTCCCCCAAATTCCAGTCTGGCATAATCCATAACACAGTGGGAATCAAGTCCCACTAACAAAAGAGACTGGGTGAGGGTGAAAAAAAGCGTCTGTCTTTACTGTGGTTACTGTATGAAGCATTATGAAGCAGTCATACGCTCAAATGGCATCATCGTCCAGCCAGACACAGAACAGTGCTTGTTTAGTCGCCCTAATTAAGCGCTGGTTGATACCCTGATTCTGCCAAGTTTGTTAAATATGTTATTGAGGCGAACAGACCTATGGACTGTGACATATGACTTCTGGCTGTGAGGGAATGCATGACTTAGTGGGATCCAGCACTATACTTAGAGACGAGGTGAGAAGGACAGGGAACGAGATAGACAGAAAGATCTGCCTAGCAACAGCACAAACACCACCAGGGAGGAGAGGCGTGGGGGATGTTGGCAGAGCGAGCTGGATGGAGTGCAGACGCTCATTACATGTCATTTTTTTTTTTTTCCAAATGCATTATTTATTTCAGCAGGGATTTTACATGTCTCTTTACAACGTGTGCACGCTGAGACATTTAGAGACATCAGTGAGTAAACTCCCGAAAAGGGAAGAGGCCACAGCTGTTGTTTGGATTCTTGAAAATGCTAATAATTATGACAAATTTTCACAAGGTTTTTAATAGGATTTGTCTCCACATTAATTTCGAATAAGCAGGTGACTCACCTGCGTATGGATCCAGTCCATATTTGCTGCAGTCATGCTCAATGCACTGTTACATTCCTCATGAAAATACAAATGCCTTATGTCGTTTGTGTCAGTTTTTTGTGTACTTATGCCACTTGGCTGTTTTTAACTTTACAACCATGCTCTTTAATTAGTCAGCAAGGATCCTGAAGGCATAAGTACACAATGTGCACCCGTGTCCATCAGAACACGGTGCATGTAATTATGTTCTGTTGACAGGGCGGCCATCAAACTGAGCATCAGCGCAGTCGGGTGTTGAGTGTGTCACCCTGTCATGATCAAACAAATATGACATGATGCACCGTAGCCTGTCGAGTAACACAACAGTTGCTAGGTTGAGAGGACATTTAAAGACTGCCATAGCCGTAATAACACCCATTCACCTACAGCGAGTGACATCTTTCATCCTCTGTGTGCTATACCTCTCATTTTTGCTTCTCACACTGCACTCATCCTGTGCCACTAACATGCAGCCAGAGTCAAAACAAGGGCAATGGCTGCGTAAGAAAAGCATGCTTGTTTCTGGTGACTGGCTCTGCATGCATACTCCTGGGGGCGATGATTTATGACCTGGAGAGAGGAAAGGGGACGTACCAGCAGGAGCAGAAAGCACTCTGCTGGATTGAATGGTGTACTGGATGATCCTCTGGCAGGTCCATAAGGATAGCGTCAGGGAAATATAATGGGAATGGTGCACTACCCATCTGCAGACTGTGCTCTTAAGAAAGATACTGCATGACATGTCTGACAAGGCTGAACTCTTTGTCCCCGCAGGAATTTATCAAAGAAGTATCAACCCAAGAAGAACTCACGAGAAGAGGAAGAGAGCAAGTAAGTTCAAGGATATGGCACACGAAATAAATGAAAAGAATATTTCAACAGAACAAACAAAATACACCTACAAGTTTTAATTTTTGAGCGAGATGAGTCAAGAATTAGTCACACAGAACCTCCCGTAAAAGGGCATGTTGATGTTTTTACCCAGTGAATGTGTTGTCACTGCAGGGTCGGCCTACCTGTTTCCAGCCTTCATGCCAAGCTGAACTAACCACTATCACTTCCTGTTTCTCTCCAGGTACACCTTCTGTCGAGCCTTCCTGACGACGCTCAATGAGCTAAATGACTACGCGGGTCAACACGAGGTCATAGCGGAGAACCTGACGTCTCAAATCATCGCCGAGCTTTCGCGCTACCTTCAGGAGCTCAAGTCTGAGAGAAAATCGGTGAGACATGTTTGTATGTTCGCACTGATAGCACTAATAGCTTTTGCTTTAGACAGTCGAACACAGATTCAGCAAAGGAAAAGCTGAACACTGGTCCACAAGAAATTAAGTATCCCTTCTGTCCGCACGCTCTATTCTGCATGAACTGAGGTCATCACTGAGTAAATATAGATACACCCAAAGGCTCGCCAGAAGTGCAGAACGTGACTGACTGAGTCCCTTTCATGGAACAAACGCAGCGTCTCTCTATCATTACAGGCCTATTTCTCTCTTTTAATCCAACTTACAAAAGATTGGTGCACCACACACTATTCTTAAACGCTGAAGTCACTTTCTTCCTCGCCATTATAAAGCGATTTGGACGAGCGGGGGACCTGCAGCGCGTGATTCATAGATAACAGCGCAGCGCCCGTTAAATGCATAGAGTTGGTGGAGGAGCAGAGAGAAAGCCACCCAGCTGGAGAAAAGGCTTGAAAAATCTGTCATGGACTCTTCCGTCATGGAAGTCCAGCTGAGGGAACTGGAGTGGAAAACCAAAAGCAGAGGGCTGCTCAAAGGCACGGTGACCTTTTTTAGACTACATTTTCATGTGCGCAACCGGTGACCATCCGTGTGTACTGCAGTCGCTGCTCGACCTAAATACAGGAAGCCATTGGTCACGTTATTAGTGATCAGTTTTGAGTTTCAATGCGGTTTTAGCTGCAGCAAACGCAGAGAGAAAGGGGATTTCCAGTGCTTCTGTAGGGGTATCATCCACTGCCTCCAGGCCTGTTTTGCTCTTCTGGCGTAGCCTGGTTTGGTTTGACCTGGCATCTGCATCTCTGCTGTCCAGATAGAGGGTCCATGGACAGACCCCTGCTGCCCAGCAGCTGCAGGATGTCACTCTGACATCCCTCTTCCTCTTCATTTCGCTGCACTTTTCCTTTTCCTCTTTTTTATTTAAAAATATCTGTTTTCTCCCCCCCGTCCCTCTCATTATGTCCCTGTCGTGTGTCCTTAACAGCCTTAACATATTTTTTGCAGCTGATATTGTGAATAGTTTGTCATGTGCTTCTCCGTGCTAAACAACATTTTCATCGCTTAACCACTGCAGGGGGTTTCCTTTCACAGCGTGTTCATTGCTTTCACAGAAAATTCATAGTTTCACAGTAATCTTGCAGAAAAATTATAATATTCTGAAGGGCGTTTGTAATCACTTCTAACTCATGACTTCTCCAGCATCCCATCATTCTTTTCTCTGGTTTCACTGGCATGAATTTTTAAACACCACTCAGGGCTCTTTCTGTTTGTGTCTAAGTCAGACAAAGCTGTGCAGGCAGACCCAGACAGTGGGATTACAGGAGGGGCAGGACCTGCCCCTCCTGGGTTTATAGGGAGCTTATTGGGCAGGTAGAGCCCAAACTACAGACCAGAAGGAGGAAAAAAAATACCTCATTAGTTTCTCACGTGGGGTTGTTTTGTAACTCTCCCCACCTCCCTTTGCTGTTTCCCCAAGTGAACCTCTTGCTAAGCTCAGCTTGGGGTAGCATGGGAGGTAAGGCCAAGAATGTTGCCTGAAAGGATTTTATTTGAGAGCAGATATACTTGTTTTTACGAAAGCTGAACCAAGCACTATAGGTCAGACTGCTCGATTTAATGTGTTACGCACACATATTTCATCGATTAGAACATTGAACATTGAAAATATATCATGAACTCAACAAGTTACCGCCACTTGTGGATGGCTGAATAGTATATAGGGCAATGATGAAGAGCAGGCAGGGTTAATATGGGATGAAGAGCCTAAGTCTCACTGGATGAGATTGTGCTGAGGAATCATAATAAGGTGTTCGGTCAGCATAGTGCCGTCCTCACAGGGCTTAGGTATCCTCTTTAATGAGGTCCGATAAAGACCCTTAACACTCAGACCTCCAGGGACTGCTCACTCACTGTAACACTTGATATGTTACTACATTACATGTACTGTATACTGTACAACCCTGATTAAAACATAAATAATCCTGCTGAATTATTGAAAACAGTACAATTTGTTTAAAGTTTTACCTCGTACACTGATTTTTGTAAATATAAGCTTATTCTGAATTTGACGCCCCACAGGCTGAGGGAGGCGGCTCTGTCAGAGCTCTACATACATACAAGGTTAATTCAAAAACAGCCAACTTCAGTTCAGCCCTGCAGCCCAACTTTTTGGGACTTTTTAGTACATCAACTGTTACTGACAGAGTCCACTTGAGGCTGAGCTCAGTGTGCGCTCTCTTGTATCCACTTGCACCCACAGCACACCACGTAATTATATCTTTTGGTGTTGGGGGAAGTTCAATCTGTCTTATCCTGCTGCGATGTGACGTGTTAAACCAGCTAGGAAAAAAGAAAAAGGGAATACATCTCACTCAGCTGGCAGGGGCGGGAAAATAAGCATTGCGTTTAGTGAAAAGTCAGCTGAAAACCATAATGCACTATAAAACATCTTTAGGTGGGTTTGGCAGAGGACACTGACCTCATTTATCTCTCAGAGGCTGAGATGAGAGATGCGGCCACAGTGTAACAGTGTAAGAACAATGTGTCTCTCTGGAGCGGCCTCGCATGCCTTCTTGTGTTGAGTGGAAAGAGAAATAGCAGGCAGGGAGGGTGAATTGATCGTTGGACCTTCCCATCGTCGCTGCATGCTCATCTCACTCCAGAATTTAATATCAGTGTTGAACCGCTCCCTAATGGTTTAAACATGAGGAGAAAAGTCTCGCCGGAGCTTTCACGTGGTTTAATCATCTCTCTCGTCTCTAGATCTCCTATGACTTGTGGCTATTTCGAGTACCTAATGATTATATGTGTGTTGACAACATACAGGAGTGCAGGTGCCATTCTCTATGAACCAAGTCAAGTCAATGAGTGACTAACAGTCCAGCTCATGTGTGTGTGTGTGTGTGTGTGCGCACATGTGCAGCTCTTCACACGAGTAAACCCAAAAGGGCAAATTATGCAGCGCTGGAGTGAAGTTTTCGTTCCTCTCTAATTTGTCAGACAGCAGAAGGTGTTGGTTGATTTTTCCCTTTTTTTCACCTCATGTCTTTGCTCAGCTTGTGAGTCACACCGGGTGTGTGTCGCACTCAGCCCCATCAGAGCATGTCTGACACTCACACTGGGAAGTGGAAAGGCAGATAGTAACCACTGTAGTTCATGATTGAGACATTGTAGTACACACCTGTAAAAGTAGTATTATCTATGTATGTGTGTGTCTGTTGTAATTGTATTGACAGAAATCTTCAAAATAAGAGTCCACAGCATTACAGTTATCTATAACATCAGTAATTATTACATCTATATCATTGGTTTTATTTCAAGCGTTATGGTACCTGGGGGGGGGGGTCTGGTGGTCTGTGCTGTACCAGGAGGAGCACGAGAGCAGGGGTTAGCACGAGGAATTAAGCCATAGCACAGAAAGCAGCCCTGCTTCAGATTATCAAGTGAATATCTGCTGCCTCTGATCTAATGTGCTTGGATGGATAATCATCATATTTTCCAGTCCAGCTTTTATTACAGCCAATATATCGATTTGAGTCCCGGTCAAGAATTTGTCAGCGTGTTGGGTCCAGCTTTTTTCTCTCTCACAGTGTCTTTCAAATGCCTGGGTGGCTGAGAGTGGCGGCTTCAGGTCACCGACCTGTGGAAGTACCCCAGATGTCCCTGACAGCGTCCGCAGTCACACGCTGTTACCGAGAGCCATGTGTGAGAGAAAGACGAGGGGTGTCTACTCTTCGCCGGGTCAAGTGCATCTCTGCAGTCTATCAGTTTGCACACAGAGACGCTGTGCAACGCTGCAGAACATCTGCCTAAATGGCTGCAGCAGTCATACCTGCATCACAGATGGCTGCTTGTCACATGATGACGCACTACTTTTTGCCGCGTTTGAAAGCGAGCGAGCTCATGTGTCTCACTGTGGTCGATAGATCATCGTCCAGCAGGACCTTGTGGAAATGATGGAACTGTTTAGGGAAGAGCGTCAGTGCGGTTTGTTTATCTCTGCTGTGATGGAAGATTTGTTTATGCAGACGGCATGAGATGCTGGATATTTTTCAGATGTGTTGTTATGGAGACAAATATTTGGTTGAAAGCATTCTCCACAGTAACAATGATGTCACACAGCCCGGAGCTGTGCGCTGTGAAGAGGCTTTATGGTATCTTCACCATCTTATCATCATTTCTTAAGACATATTTCCACAGTTCATCACTGAATAAGAATTCGAAGGTCAGGGTCTTAACAGCAGCTGGAAAAACTGAACGCTTGATTATACGTTGGTTCATCAGGACCTCCACAATGTCCCATTTTCAAATACTTCCTCTGAAACACTGGAGCACTTCCTCATTTTGCTCAGCTTCCCTCGAAACTTTGGGAAATGAGAAGTGCGACTCCCTTGAGGTGAACCAGGGCACATTCTCACTAACTGCTCTCCTCACATTCAGGTGAGATCAACCTTTCAGGGCCTCTGCATCAGTCTCAATTTCACATCTCTTGAGCTAGTACACGGAATAAAGAGGACTTCCTTGTGCCGTCCAAAGCGCTGAAATGCAAAGTAGTACAAGCAACAGCTTTCTGGCCTGTGTCCGTTATTGAATGGCAGCATCGATATTCAGCTCAGCTACTGACCGTAGCTTCCGCAGCCCGCGCAGCCAGGGGTGCCTCATTGATAGTCAAGATGCTATTTTCATTTTAAAGTGATTCTTTTTGGATTAGCGTAACCGCAGGCAATAGAGGAAAGTTATTAATGCTTTGCACGGAAGCACGATCTAATTTCAAAACAGCTAATGTTTAAAGTCGGTGCTCTGCGTTTGCAGGGGATCTGGCTGCGATCCATGCAGAGCTGTAGAGAGATGTGCTCTGCCTCCGGACCGAGCGCTCAGCGAGGAAGGCCAAGTGAGGCCTCCTACAAAAGCACACAGTGTGTGTGCTGTGTGAGTTCAGACCAGCAGCTGCCACCTAGTCTTGTCTAATATGCCACACTTGGCAGTGCCAAATTCCACTGTGACCTGTCTGTCTCCTCCTAGATTACAAAATCCGGCTCCTCATATGCGTTGTTGTATCTCATGGTATGTTCACTGTCAGCATTGCATGTTCAAACGTTTTTCTTTTGTTAAGTTTCTTACTCTACTCAACTGGCAGTGCCATAGAGCCACGCTGCTATCTTTAGCTAAACACTCTCTTATATTAGCTGAGATTTTGTGCAGAGAAATAGTAGCCAGTAGTCATTGGCTTTTGGGCTAAACACATCTCCTTTTTATAGATTTTCCTTGTTGAAGACTTCATTCATGTCTCTTATGTTTTTATGAGGTCGTAGCAGAAAGCACAGACAACACAAAGCTTGCCGGTGGCAGCGTGACATGTGACTTTGCAGCTTAATAAAACAGCCTCTATTCGGCTGCTATTGGTCCCTTGGCTGTCATTGTTGCTTGATCTACAGCGTGTTTGACCTGTTTTGACTGGAATCCTTACTTAGTATAATGCTTTCATTCAGTCACTTTTTAGCATCGGTGCTATATCAATGTTGAAATTTTAACACAGTGTTGGTACTCCTGTGTTGAACTGGTGGGCTACGATCGGGTTGATCTTTAATCAAACAGACTTATAGCCATTACTCCAAGCCCATACAAATCTCTGGGAGTTAAGCCTGTGCTCATATTTTTTAATGTAGCTTGAGTATAGTGTCTGTTTGAATTTGTCCTACTTTCTCAGCTCACATTAATACTGTCACAGTATGAGTAATATTCGCAGTGTTTAATGGTATGGTTGAGACTCTCATTCCTGCTGCTTCTAATTTATTATCCCTCCTCTGTCAAGGTCAGGTTCACCTGCTTTTAAATCCCTAAAGCTTGTGAATAGTATGATAATATTTCTAATGTTTTTTTTTCCTTTCTCCTCCTCTGACAGCACTTCCATGAAGGGCGTAAAGCGCAGCAGCACATCGAGAGCTCGTGGAAACAGCTGGAATCAGTAAGTGACCCCATTAATGTGCAATACCACAATTGCTTACTAGTAACAGTTGTCATTAGTGAAAAATACTGACTAGATTTTTTTCACATTACCTTTATTAGTATGTAGTCATAAAGCATTTAAACGTCATATGAAGTCATGACTGCACTTTGGGTTCAATAGCATCTAATTAGGTTTATCACTGTCATCGTTTCCAAGTTAGTCATAAACAACTAAAACTCAAAGATTGTATTTAGATCTGTAATCAGTGTTTCTTGGCCGAGAAGCCAGAAATGGTGCTGTTTTCAGTTACAGCCTAATTAATGTACACAACCAGCAGCTACAACCACAGAACCGTACAATATTTTAATGAGCTACTCTCTCCAAAGACTGGAGACCCCAGTGCATGACAATTAAGTCTATAAGCTGAAAATACTGATATTCCTAAATGTTTGACAGAGAAACAACAGCCTAAAGTTTCATTTAGCTGTTAAGGAATTAATATTAAGAGGGATGCAAGGGCAAAGGTTTGATAAGACTGGAGTTGTTAGCTCCGATGCTAACAAATGTGGGTATTTTAACCCTAACCCTTTCCCCAAAATGAAACCAGGTATCAGAAACCAACCTTAGTCATAACATAAAATCTAGTATTTATCTATATATCATGACTTCAAAGAGAACACTGTTGACCTCAATTGCTCAAGGCCTCACAGTCAGTCATCAGCATCAACACCACGATACTAAAGCACATGCTACAGCAGACGTGATGACAGAGTACGTCATCATCAGAAACTGAAGGAGCACACGCAGGAGGTGGCAAACCGAGTTTCTAAATGGAAAAGAGAACATCAGCAGAGGGCTGGGCACAGAGCCCTGAGGGACATCCTGTTCTGTCTTCACCAGAAACCTCAAACAATGTGCCTCAAACCAGAAACGAAGACAGGACGGTGGATACAAGTATGAGAAGAATATTCAGGACAGCCACTTACATGAAGATGGAGTTATAATAGATACAAAACGTTGCAGTGCTGCAGGATTTCTGTTATCCTCTCCTTGAGTGGCAGGCTGATAATGTTAAGAATGTGAAATATCTGAAGAATCTGATGAGTAGAGGTAGAAATGTGCGTCCTTTAAGGTGTCAGGAGTTGGGCAGATTAACATTACATCACAATACATTACAGGGTAATCCCAAGATTTGTTAAAAACCTAGGTAAAAGCAAATCCGGGAGTGCCTCGTGTTTCAGTGAAGGAGCTGAGAGAGAGATTGCCGCCTCTTATCTCTGCCTGGCCCCTCTGACAGGGGAGAGAAAGAGTGTGAGAGAGATGCAGAACTGCCTCGTCCTCCTCAAACTTCTCTGCGAGTTCAATGAGCCCATTGTGTGTGAGGCAGATAGGCACAGTTCAGAGTGCACGCTGGGCCAACAAACACTGATTGTTCCGTTAGAGGGGTCGAAAGAGGCTCGGATGAATGGTTGTTTTTCTGTACACAAATGACCACTATGAACATTTGTTTAATCTGCAGGCTGCAGACTTTGACAGACCCCATTGCTGTGTCAATGACAAACTGACCTCTATGGCACACAATGCTGTGCCTGAGATCCATGTGACGTGTATGTGCACGCTGTGACATTCATTACTATGCTTATTTAAAGGTCAAGTCATATAGTGTTTCCTGCTGCAGCTCATGGCTGGATTTACTGATGCAATGTCCGTGATCGTATTAAACTTGATTTCCTCTGTTTTTTCAGTCTAAAAGAAAGTTTGAGAGGGACTGTAAAGAGGCAGACAGAGCGCAGCAGTACTTTGAGAAGATGGATGCTGACATTAACGTGACTAAGGCAGACGTGGAAAAGGTATGTGTCATCTCAGTCCTGTGCAGCAGCCACCAATCACACGAGCTTGTCCTATACCCTCAATGCTTAACACAACCGCCTGGCCTTCCTCACCCAACCTCCCACCTAACACCCCTTCCTCTCGCCATTTTCTTTTACCTTTTTGTCCCCTTCCACGCCCCCCTCCCCAGCCCTGACTCCTCATTCCTCTGAGCCCGGAGCAGAGATTGAGTGACCGTGTGTGTTTGATGCCAGCATCTGTGTGTAAAAGCTGGCATTGTCTCAGCAGCACAGCGATCTGCTGCTTAGCAAAGCTGATAGCAGCACCGAGTCCTCATTATCACTGAAGAGCAGCCACCACACGCTCTGAACGGGCTTTAGCAACATGAGGGACTGTGTGCCCATGATGGCGCTTGTGTGTGTTTTTATGTGTGTTGTGGATTATACATACCAGCTGGCTTTCTTTTTCATAGAGAAGAATCTAAATATGTAGTTTGGCTTTTCTGTGATTACACTTCCTCTTCAGTAAATCAACACATGCAGCGTTCATTTGATTCTCAGGCCTTGCAGACCAGAGCCCCCTGGGCCTGTGGCTGATGTCATTTCCTGTTGTCATAACCAATTAAAAGAGCCCTCAAAATCTCAGCCTTTAACCCACACAGCTCCCACGCCCGCAAGGCATCATGGGTCAGCAGCGCGTGCTCAGTGCTTCATCAGCTGTTGGAGCAGAGCTCCGGCTCAGAGTTGACACAGTTCAGACCCGATTATTATGCAAATATAGGCGGGAATAAAGAGTCTTTCTGCACTCTGGACATACAGCCAAAGAGCTACAATAGGTTTAGGCTAACACTGAACTCAGCTGGAAAGATCCGGAACAGCAGCTCAAGAAACCAGTCTTCAAACAAGAGCGGTGTTGTGCCTGATTACAGTCATTTCATTTAAGGCAGCTTGAAAGACTCACACATGGCAAAGAATTCAGGGCTGTATTTTTTCGCTCTCATTTGGTTTGTGTCACCGTTTGTGTTATGTGATTGCGTAAACAGCTCTTTGTCAGGTTCCTCTCGAATGGAGACGGCACCAAAATGTCCATATTTACATTTCTGCTGACCGTTTTCTGTCGACTTTTAGATTCTGTTCACTGAAATTCACCTTCGGTTCAATGCTTTAAGAGCGCTCTGACATCGAGGAGTTGAGAGTTCAGAACTTACTATTAAGCAAGAAGCACCAAATTAAACCAAATTAGGCTGAAATGAAGGACGCCATCTATGGTCTTTGATTTTAGAAGCAACACAGCTTTAAGACTCATGAATCACTTCCTGTGTGTTCCTCAGGCAGACCGTACAATAAGATGCTGCAGACATAACCATGTACCTTTACATTCATGATGAATATGTATGCTTTTCACGATCTCGCCCTGCTCGCCAATGTGTAGAATATTCGCCTTCTCATTCGCTGTTCCTTTCTGCGTGGGTTTCTCGACCCACCTCGGCTCTTTTTCACCTACTCACATTTCCATTATTCAGAAGTGAAAAACCTATAATGGAAACCACTGAATTCCCTCTGATCAGCCACTGTAGAAGATGATTGAATTTTCCTCCAACATGTTTTTTCTTTAATTCTCAGGCGCGCCGTCAGTGTATGTTTTCCCATATTGCGTCTGTGCTATCAATTCTATCAGCTGTGCTTTTGTAACTTAAGTCTAAAAAAGGTGTGCGAGTGTGAAAAAGAGAAAGGGAGTGTTTGTTTTATTTCTGTATCGTCTACCAGTTCTGTGAGTCTGTGGTTTGGCCGCGACACCACATGACTTCTCCACAAGCTTGGTGTTGAAATGTCTTCAACTCTGTAGCATATAGAGCATACAGGCACTAGTACATGTATGTAATTACATTTGCTACGTCATTTTTAAAGTCCTAGGTTTGGTTTTTGGTATCAGATTTGGTCAGAAAATGTCAGATCATGTGTCTCAGTGTGTTTTTGTGTTTGCAGACGCATATTCCCTTCATTATTTAGACCTCTGAGTATTTATCAAAGGAAGGATGACATGTCACGACCTCAGCCTAGTTCATGTTTGGCTTTTAGCCACAGTTAAACCCATGAGGTGAAAGTAGGTCTGGGTTGGACAGAACAGATGCATTATAGGAGAAGAGAAGAAGAAACAGTGGTTTGTAGGTGTGATAGATGTGCGTGTGTGTATACTTGTGTAGGTGTACATTAGCATTCTGCAGCTAAAGGCCGCCTTAGGGCTTGATAAGTGACTAATTCACTTCATCAATTAAGTTGCTTGTCAGTTACAATAAAAAAGAATCCACCAACGTTTGACCCAAACATATTTTGTCAAGCTCCAGGAGTGTTTGTCTGTGATGTGATGCCTCCTCGTAATGCTAAAAGCTGCTGTTTGTGGAGCTGAGCTGTTGTGGTTTTCACTGCAGCTGGAGCAAACCTCTAACTGTTCCCTCTCCTCCTCTGGCAATCAAGTGCCTCAATTTGGGGTTTGGATTCACAGCCTAGATATCCGCAAAGCCTGTTACAGTTCTTTGGGGGACCCCTGGCCTTCACACGCTGACAGATTGTGCTATCGTGGAGATCCTCTGTTATGAAATAACACTATGCGCTCCTCTCCACTTCTGTTGTGCCTCTACTAATTGCACAAGACAGCGCTTTACAATACCAGTATTTTAGTGGTGATTGTGTGTGTTTACCGTGATACCAACTTCCCCTTTTGAGTGATGACTCGCCTGGTGGTCCAGGAAGTGCATCTATGGCAACTTCTTGTTTAGCTGGAAACGGCTAACCATGCTTTTTTTTTGTTTATGTGTATGTGTGTGTGTTTTTACATCTATTTTATGCCATGCCTTGAAGCGAAGTTCCCACAAGGTAGGTCCGGTGGACAGAGAGCCTGTTGTATCTGTGGGAACACACACTGTCTCGACCTGTGTCTCGATGAACACACACACGCTGTCCTGCAGAGTCTGACACGCAGCCTCGACCAGGTCCCTGTTAGCACGCCCTGTCCTGTCTGACTGTGGTCTGCTCCCCGTACGGTGGCTTGTCTCGCTGTCTTCTGCTGAACACCTTTCTCGCCCTGATTTTTTTTTATGCGTGATGTAAGAAAAATTCAGCGAGAGAAACGCTGAATATGTTGCATAAGGCGACAGCTTTCATACCAACTTTGATTCAGATGTTCCTCATTTTTAGACGGATAGAGATGGAGATTTGATATGCAGACGCACACGTGCATACCTACACAAACGTGTGAGTAATAGAAAAAACAGGTACTTTCTAGAAAAGTACAACAGGATGCGACATGGCTGCTGGCACAGCAGCTTGTTATGAGGTTTTGTTATCTGCCAAGTTACCATGGCTATGATGTGTACGCTTATCGTTTCCCCACACATCTGCACACTTTGCATGCACCTACACCAGCACATATCCATAAGTGCATGCTCACAGGCCCACGGTTTAAACAGCTGGTCGTCCACATGTGCTTTTTAGCTTTTCTCTGGATTTTGCATACCTTTTTTTCCCCGTCGTGGCTGTGACTATCATTTTCCACCGAGGTATTAACTGTCATCCCTCCTGTTCTGGAAATAATGCACCTTTGTGTCTGACGAGTGTCTCGGCTCTGATGTCCTCCTTTTCTTCTAATGTGTCGTCTGTTACTTACCCATAAGTGTGTGACTGTGAGAGCTCTCGTCTCAGATTGTTGCGTGGGTGAAAACTGGACGGGGTCTTCTTAATGTTTCCCTCAGGACTGTGACAGATCAGGGTTATAATCCCTTCACTGCCCTGCACAGTTCCCTATATGGCTGCACTTTTTTTCTGTGGATCTGCATTCAGTGGACCAAATGCAATCAGGGGTTCATAAGGTGAGCCTTTGTTATAAATGACCCAATCAAAACACTATTTATGTGAGGACAGGCCTCAGATCTCATGGAAAGAGGAAACAGATATGAGTACTTAGCTACACACACACCCCACATGCTGTCTAGCTGAGATAATCTCATCTCCATCTGCTTGCCTTGGATCTGTAATAGGCTGCTCCTGCTGTGTTTCTGACTGCCTGCCTTAACTCCCTGAGACTGAACTAGCTTAAAATAATCAACATTATCAACAGCAGAGGTAGGCCAGACTGGGCGGGCAATCAAAATCCAAATCCCCCCGTCCTGGAGCCGGTGCAGGCTGTTGTTCCTCTTTGTGTGTGTTTGTTCTGGCCTACATACAGTATAGTCGAATGCCAATGGCTGTCGCTGCTGCCCGACTTGGATTTGCACCTGTGACCGTGCGTCCACGAGCTCTGTGTTTATGTGTGTACATGTGCATGCATGAACACTCGTATGCACAAATGTGTCAACTCGTGTAGATTTTTATGCTCCGGCTGTGTGTGTGTGTGCGTATGTGTGTAACCCATATGTCTGTGTTAATCAGGGGACACCGAGGTTTAGTGCGCAGAGCGTGTGTCTGACGTGCATGTTTGTGATGTGTTTTCTTCCTCAGGCACGACAGCAAGCTCAGATGAGGCACCAGATGGCTGCCGACAGTAAGAACGATTACTCCTCCTACCTGCAAAAGTTCAACCAGGAGCAGAACGAACATTACTTCACCGTTATCCCCAACATATTCCAGGTAAACATGAGAGCATATGGCCGGTTTCCTATTTGTTGTTGCATATAATTACACTTTGGCACCTGTTAAACAAACAGAGCATCACACTTATTTAGGTCGCCACCCAAATAGGGTTGTCTCCACACAGAAATATATACGTATATATATTGTATTTTGTGTCTTTCAAAAAACTCTGCGCACCCAGAGTGATTGAAAAGTCTGCCAGAAAGGTTCATTCATGTGCGATCATTAGTGAGTTCATTTGCAGCCCACCGCCCCCGCTCCCCTCTGGGTCGACCACTAAAAATAAATCTGCAACATGCGAGAAACGCTGAGGGTAACGAGCCGTCATTATGAAGAGCGCGGTTATTTTGCACAAGCTATTTGGAGCTTGAGAGTTTGAAATACAGAAATTAGTCTTTCCACATACTCGCAATCTTTGAGTTTTCACTTCTCGACTCCGGCGCTGTGTGTGACAGCGGGGTCAAACATGAAAACAGACGTTTGATGCTCAACATCAAACGACATCTTGATCATTGTCCACTCAGCGCTTCACGTTTACGTGTGAATATGTTCGCATTTTGACGCAGAAACTTCAAGACATGGAGGAGAAAAGAATCGAGAGGATAGGAGCGTGCATGAAGACGTTTGCAGACGTGGACCGCCAGGTGCTGCCCATCGTGGGGAAATGTTTGGACGGTATGACGAAAGCCGCTGAGTCCATCGAGCCCAAGAGTGTGAGTATGCACATTAGGATATATGCACACACACGCCACCATATGGGACATACTACTCACTCAGCCAGGGTGTCAATCACAACCCACACACTGCTGATTACTGGAGCAACAAGTGTGCCAGTGGGCTGCTGCTCTTGGGGGGAGCTTTTAGAAAATACAAACAGCCCACCTGTAAAGCTGAACAAAATGATTCAATTCATGCGTTGACCTTCCCTTTATAGTAAGAAAATCAATGAGATACAATCATGCGCCGCATTTCCCACATGAGCAACTCCTCTGGCTTTGTGTCAACTAAAAATACAATCCCCCTCAACGATGAGTGACAAATAAGTTCCATATGAGCACGAGTGATTTCCCCTTGAGCTCCAGCCAGTGAGTTAAAAGCTGCAACAGCCTGAGTTTCAGCCTCAGATGATGCTGAAAATCTGAGGAAAATGGTTGAAATTGAAGAGGACGTGACCTGATTCGTTACTCACAGCGCAGGCCGCGCTGGCCCTCCTCCAGAGGACGGTCCACTCTCGATGCACGCGCTGAGCCGAGAATTCACTGTCAAGTGTGGCCGCAGTCCATTCAGTTTAAAGGAGCGCTTTATTATATATTTTGGGCAATAAGCTTATTCACTCTCTGGCAGAGAGTTATGCAAGAAGATTAATACCACTTTTGCAGCTTTAATGTAAGTAAAGAAGCAACTGCTAGAAGCCGGTTAGCTTAGCATAAACGGTGGAAAAGCTAGCCTGCTGGAAACAAATCTCCTAGCTCCTTCAAAGTTCACCATCACATTATATCTTATGTGTTGAATCCTTTCAAAAGTGTAAAAACCACAATTCATCGTTTTACTCATGGTAATGTACCGGCCTGATTCTTGGCCAGGAGGCAACTCCAGGAAGTTACTGGTCCCAGCCAAGAAGTAGTCTGGCTCATAACTCTGAGTAATACAACGAATTGTGGTTTGTACTTTTGTTACTATGCGGAATAAACAAGTTATAACTCGTTGATAGGTGAGGCTAGCTTTCCCTCCTGTTTGCAGTCTGCTTTAAACTGCTGGCTGTGGCCTCAAATTTAATGGACAGTTGTCTTCTCATCGAACTCTCTGCCACAAAGCGAATCAGGTTATTTCCTCAAACGGTTAAACTGTTTTTTAAACATTTCAACCCTTTCTGAAATGGGAAGCTGAATCAATGTGCTTATTGTCCCATTGTCTGAGCCTCCTGTTGAACAGAGCTCCTGTGAACCTCTCTATTTTCAGTTTACACACTTCTGTGAAGCTAATATGCAGTTGCTGCTTAAATTCTGTCCCGTTGCTTATTATTATTATTATTATTATTATTTATTATTTGGATATTGAAACGGAAGTCAGCTTTTTGTCTGCGTTAACAAGAAAATGAGCTGTGTGATATATGGAGGTGTCACATGTTGGCTGCTTTCCATATGACAAAGAAAATCTCCAGGGACTGCATACTATGTGTGTGTGTGTGTGTGTGTGTGTGTGTGTGTGTGTGTGTGTATCTAGCAGTGTGTATGGCCCAGCTCCAGGGAGATGACTCCAGCCTGTGACTGGCTGCTGCAGTAAACAACAGCGGGGAATAACACATCACATGCTCCTCTCCGTCTCTCCGTCTCTCTTCCTCTCACAGTCTTCTCTCATGCATGCAGTGCACAGCAGCACCTCTTTGACCCCTGATCCTAACTCCAACCAGACCCTCTTCCCTTATCAGTTCAGATAGAGGCTGATGCACACTGCACTTGATTAACGTTCCTCTTCCTGTGTCTGAGGAGCCTGGCAGTGTCCCCGGCCCCAGTGTTTTTGTCATAACTCCTGGCTGACAGATTTAGGTCTTTTCCTCTTTCTTCTGTGGCCCACAAACTGAATAATGACAGTCGCTCTCCCTCTTTCTTTTCATGACGCATTCAATAACTGCTATCAGACAAAAACTGCTGTAAACACGAGCGTCACCAGGTCTCCATTGTGTTGCGTCTTATCTCCAGACCTGCTGATTAGCTGGAAAATCTAAACAAACACAGATCCCTGTTTTAGTCATTGCTTTGCATTTCATAGCTCTGCCATTGATGTTTGAATTAAAAAGTGGATTAAAATATATCATGGACGAGGTGTTGCTGACTGCTGCAAACACTCCTCCCCCACTAGGACTCGAAACAGGTTGTGGAGTCCTACAAGTCCGGGTTCGAGCCCCCGGGAGACGTGGAGTTTGAGGACTACGGCCAGGCCATGAAGAGGACGGCGTCTGACACCAGCCTGTCCAACTCCAGAGAGGCCAAGGAGAAGTCCGCTGGCAAGAGCAAAGGCAAACTGTGGCCTTTCATTAAGAACAAGAACAAGGTAACACATGAATGCACACTTAACACAGAGCCACATTCACACTCGAGCGTACAGCAGAGCCTGGCTGGTTTTAGTGCATTTGGCTTCATCTCTTGGAGGTCACCCTGCACTGCGGGGAGACTTCTGTGGGGTGGGGGTGGAGGGCTGGAGGGATGTCACAGGTTGTATCACGTTATGTTGGTTCTGTCTTGTAATACAGTGGCCATAAGAAATATATGTGTTCAATGTCACATTCGTAGTATCTGTTACATTTGCTGCTGTTTGATTTAGTTTCATTTTTGTGTAGATTCTTTGAATTTCGTTAACTTACTTTAAGCTCAAGAAATCTGTTGCTGGTTCATGTTACTATTGCCATTTTTGTTGTTATTATTCGCCACCCGTTTCCCCCTCCCCCCGGCAATCACCCTCACCGATTTTGGAGCCTCCCTTCTGTAACACACACTAATGCATTTCTACCTTCATCTCGTGGACGGACTCAACTGGCAGATATTAACTAGATCTGAAATAACAGTCTCCCTTCACCGTGTGTTCCATTGACTGGTAATCATCCTTGAGCAGCCTCCTTCAGTTTCCTGCTTCTGAAACTGATCTCTCACTGTCCTATGGGCTGGTGGCACTGTTGGTATTAGGCGAGAGCATGAGTAATTGGGTGTGTGTGTGTGTGTGTGTGTGTGTGGGAGAGAAAGGCTGGAAGCTAGTGTGTGTTGTTGAGACACCCAAGCGTGCTGACTGTATATATAGAAAATGGTGTTTGAGCTCATTGTATCTACTGTGTGCAGACTCCCAAAACTAAGGCGTACTTATTCAGAGCAACACATTTCAATCATCTTTGCTTGATGTATTCAGGATTCATTTTCTTTAGTGAGTATTTGGGAGCACAAACAGCCACACACACACACACACAGGTATTTCTGCTGCACATGCACACTCGCACACATGCATGCAAGCATAACAGACACATACCAAAGTAAAGCATTATATTGATAATTTAGTGGAAAATCACCATTACTGCCTCACAGAAGCAGGCTTTAGTGACGTCTTTGTGTTTGAGAGGAGGGTTTCTGAATCACTTGGCCATGCATGCGCATTGTGTGGTGTCTTAGAGCTCATCACTGCTTCACTCTCTAACTCCTCAACTACTGGTTGATGAATTATGCAGTCAGATGTTTCACGACAGCGATAAGCAATTAGATTTCTCGGACGATGACCTCAAATTCAGCTGCTGCTATCCTCTGGGATGTGGTGAATTTCTCGTCCTAGCTGGCATGCGATGAGGTCGGGAAGAGAAAAATGAAAGGGAATTTCCGACGTGGAAGCCTGCATGCGCTTTGACTGAAACTCTCCGCTGTTTGCTTCGTTGCAGCCGCTTGCTTTAACACGTTTTACGCTTCCTACTCACTCTGGTTGTTTTCTTCTTTTTAACTGTGTTTTTTTTTTGTGTGTGTGTGTGTGTTTTATATGTTTGACATTTTTTTCCGCGACATAACAACTGATACACTAGGTTTGACGTTCCTTTGGTTATCTTTTACGTTCTGTTTGGGTTTTCTGTTGTGTGTTTATTTTTCAATATTTGTAGGAGGCTTATTTATTTCGTTTTGTGTTCCCTCCTCCTTTTCCTCCTTTGTCTTTTTTCGTTGGATTCTTGCCCCCTTCTTCTTCTTCTTCTTCTACTTCTTCTTCTTCCATGTTTTTCCTCCTCCTCTCCGCCACGGCTCCCTCTCTTACTGGTAGCTTATGTCCCTGTTAACGTCCCCCCACCAGCCCCCACCTGCCCCCCCAGCCTCATCCCCGCCCTCACCCTCTGCTGTTCCCAACGACCCCCAGTCTCCCAAGCAGCACAAGGAGCCCCTCTCCCACCGCCTCAACGACTTCATGACCTCCAAACCCAAAATGCACTGCCTCCGGAGCCTGAGGCGAGGGGTAAGTGTGTGTGTGTCCGGCAAGCTTCGTGCATGTGTGTGTGTCTCTCTCTACACCTGTATCCGAGCTGTGTACCTGCTACACTGTATGAGTGAAGTGACACAAAGGTAGAATAGTCGTATCTATGCTTTACATCTGTTTCGGTCATGATGCTTACATGGTATCATCACATAGCAGGTGATTGAACCTTACCTCTGTTACCAGTAACTGAATGCATCTATATGTAGGCAGTGTGACCTCAGCTCAAAACAGTGCTCGCATTGGGCCGTTGTGGGTTTAATTTTGACCTTTTGCTCTTCAGAACTGCTTTTAAAATGGCAGTGAACACCAGCAGTAGACCAGGCCTCTTGCCTTCACTCATACAGTGCTCAGCCTTTTCGCTTCTCTAGCATGCTTATGTAGCGCATAACTATGAATCCATGGTACTTGTCTGACTCACCAGCAGTCTCTTCATCTTGTCCCTTCATTCTCCATATTAACTGTGCTCACAATGACAGTCCCTCTCACCCACCTTCCCCCCCTTTGACAGAAATTAGCAAGATGCCTGAGCAGTCTTGGCAGCAGCATGGAGACTGCAGTTGCTCCCTGCGCACTTCTCTGAAGTCTATGCTGGAGGCGGATTCACTTTGTTTTTTTGCACATGGTATCAGGAGGGAACATGGAGAGGAGGGTTAAACCTCACAATATGAGCAAAGTTATGGGTTGCGTTCATGGCAGCAGGCTGACTGAGTCACTCCATGCGGAGGGAGAAAGCCGTTAGAGTAATTTTAGAAGGCTTACTGGAGGGTGGTTTATCAGTGTTAGCCCAGGGTCCTGGTGGGTGTCATCACCAGTTCCCATTCTAAAGTCCAGTGTGTGTTATAATGGAGTCTCTGGGCCAGGCCAGGTCATAGCACTCCTTCCCGTAATGCCTGTCCACCCTCCAGCTCTCCCTGACCTCAGGAATGGGCGGTAACTCACGTGTTCCTTCCGGACTTCCACAAATATAGCTTTTGTTTACGCTCATATTTTGAAAAGGGCAGCAGTTACTCAAAGTAAAAACATTTGTATGAATTGGTGCTAACATGACCTCCGAAAAGAAAAAAGAACAAAACGGCGCACCAGAGCAGTGTGCGAGCCTATCGTTGAGGAAATGATTGAAGGTCGGCACAAGAAAAGGGAAGCGTGTATTTTTTCTAGCGCCGCACAGGTCTAGCAGGAAGTGCACGTTTCTGAAAGCGGAAGTGCTGAAACAGCTCTCGAGAAGAGCGATAAAGAACGTACAGAGTTAAATCTGATGCATTGTTGTCCAGTGTACACAGATGTAAAAGATTGAGGTTTGACCTTACTGTAACATTTCATAACATGATAGTGACGTTTTCTAGTGTTTGAGAGAGTCGAAAGCCCTTTAGAGAATGAGAGACCTCGACCAATCAGGCCTTGAACTGCACTCCTTCCCATATCTCATGACAATACATTGAATGAATTCGTGCAGCTTTTCATGTCTCATGGCAGTAACCTGTTTCTGTTTCCATGTGTATAGATGTTGTTTGATTCAGAGTGAATTTTTACAGTATCATTTCTTTCTTTCTGGAATAAATTTACCGTACATTATAGGTAACAGAAGCTGCCTTGTTAATCCAGTCAAACAACAAGTCTTTTAGGGACACCAGCCCCACTGCCTCACTGACACAGACACTTTGGACTAATGCCTGTGAACAGCTGCTGGTAGGAACGTCAGGGCGATTCCTCAGCTCTTTCACAAACAAGCTCGCATCCATCTGGTCAAGCTGAGCGAACTGCAGTAGCGACACTTCAACCCCAGCGCTAGTGTCATTCTGAGAGGGAGGGCTTGTTTTTAATGGGGCATCTGCAGGTGCTGGAAAGCTTTTAATACACTTTCCCCCAGAAAAGTCTTCAAATTATAAGAGTCTTTGTATGTTTTTCTCTTGTTAGTTATAAAATGTTTCTGCATCCGACTGTGGGCTGTCAGGAGATGTTACACGCTTTGAATTAAAAGCGAGATTGGTGCGACATTGGATTGTAGGCGTAGGAGGCTGTTCAGTCCTTTTTTGTAGAGTTTCAGTCGGAACCATCTGGCTGTAGCTGCTAGCTGCTAACAGCTTGGAAGCTCTTTCTTTCAGACTGGACGATTTTAGATTTTTGCAAACTCAAAAGAATGAATCATAGTCAGTTGGTTAATCAGACCATCCATCCATTTTATGCCACTCATCCAGGCCTTATTTGATCAGTAGGAGGTAGTATTATTAACAGTTCTAGGTCATATTGCCCCTACTGGTTTTCCATTATATTTTCTGGCCGGTAGTATTCATTCTATCTGGTACTGAAAGTTGTAAACTTACCATAACGTAATCCTGCAGAAACACGGTTTAAAGGTTTAACAGAGCAAAAGCTAAGATAAAAAGATACAAAACCTGCTTAAATCGAGTAAAATACATTGTTAGTCCTGTCCCACCTCCTGCAAGGAGAACAGAGTATCACATTAGGGATTAGCTGTGCCAGTGGAGGTGGGGTGTTGTGTCTCTCCCTCTGCAGGAGAGCCTTTGTGTGCTGCATACGAGCTGTCTGATCCATCCACAGTTACAGTGTACATGTGCGCGTGTTTTGTGTCTTGTGCGGGCTGAAAAAGAGAAAGCCTGTGTGTGTTTTGGGAGTCAAATTTAGACGGTATGCAGTCTTAGAGCTTTAAGACGTCCGTGATGTTTTCTGAGTTCTCACTGACGGAGCTGTATTCTCTCTGACAACCACCACAGCAGCAATCCCCGCGCTCGCTCATTTGTCACAAAGAGCTTATGAAGAGGACTCTGGGCCGACCCACATATGCTTTCGAAGCAAGGCAATATGTTGTAAGTGTGTGCGTGAGGTGAGCGTGAGTACCAGCGGTGTGTGTGTGTGTGTGTGAGCGTGAGCAGGTACGAGGTGTGAGCGAATGTTGAATGTGTGCCGATGAGTGTGATTAGTAAAAGCCCTGTACAGCACATGTAATAGCCTCATCAATAACAATTTGTTGTGTGACACGTTCGGTCTCTGCGAGGAGACTGTCTGTCACAGTCAATGAGGCAAAATGTCCTCACAAAGGAGGCTAGTGTCTGTGCCTGGCTCCGTATTGATCACATGGCTCTGACACGTGTACGGTCGGGACGAATGATCGGAGAAGATGATGACTTCATCCCACATCACATGTATCAGCTTGAGGGTTCTTGTTGCTCGCAGCTGTTTCAGGGCTTCCCCACCGAGCAGCTACAAGGGGTCAATTCACAAAGTGTCACAAGCACCTGAGGCTGTGGGGGATTATGGGCGCGAGGATGCTGTTCATCCCACCCAGCAGTCACCCCTCCTCGCTATTTAAATCTCACCCTCAGCTGGGTGTAATATTAGTCGAGGTGTTGGTCACACTTTGGGTCTGGCTTCAGCCTACAGTACCCAGAATTCACCCCTCCAGGGCTTTCTTTGTGCTGGTGTACCATACCGCAGCGATGTTATCTGTCTGTGAGGGCCATGATATACCTGTATGTCTGTGTCTGTCTGGGTGTGGTCTGTGGACCAGCAAACTTTAGCAAACTTCTAAGAATCACACTGAAGAAGAGCTCTCAGGAGCCACCTTCACCTTCACTGACAGGGAAGAATAAAACACATTTATCATGCAGCTGTACTCCTTGATTCATCACGTGGTCAGTATAGGCAGTGTATTTAAGTACAATGTGGATGCATGGATGGTGAGTGCAAAGTAAACCACTGCACATGGAAATAACAGGTTAGATTTAGTCCAGCTCCTCCAGAGCATGCGGCTCTGTCTGACTTGAGAGACCTCTGGAGGTGTCTTACATTTAAGTTGTAAGAAATATGATAAATATCTTTTACTTGAGGAGCAGTGAAGGTTTTTATTTTTATCGTTTAAGTCCAAAGGGTCATTTTTATTGGCTTAAATTAAAAAGCCAACCATTAGAATATAATGTGAAGTACTTCAAAGCCCAAACTAGATCCTAACCAAGAGTTTATGAGTCATTTTTATCTCTTATACTTCTAAAGGCAACGCCCTGAGTGATGCATTATTTTTTATGCTCTGTAAGTGAAGCTTCACACATAGGAAATGTAAGAATAACACGCTGGTGGGAAGGCGAGAAGGAGGATCACAAGGCGTCATAGCGAAGACTGTAAGAGGCCATTCCAGGTGGACGGCTTGATTAGTGGACTAAAGTGAGCAGAGCTCCTCAGTGCACCAGCCTGTGAGCCTCTAACAGGATTACAAGTCATCTGCTCCAGCTCTACCAGCCAATGGTTGTTAACCTGCTCTCTACTCTGTTCTGTGTATCAAACATAACCACTTTCTCTCTGAAGTCACTCAGCTAATGGTCCAAATGAGCTGTTAAAACACTTATAGAACAGTTTCTTTTGTTCTTTTCCCTCCACTTGGCTTTTAGTTCATGATTACTGGATTACTTGTTTTGTGCCTTCATTCAGAAACTTCCCGTTGAGGTATTCATAGACCTGGACATGTGTAGATTTTTCTTTTGTGAGTGTCGATAGCTTGGTTTTACAGCGTCTCCTCAGCTTGTCTTGTGTGCAGTATCTGCCGCCCTGTCAGCGTACGGATCTGCAAATGTGACACATGCTTTTGGCGCCCTCTGCTGTCACTTGCGTGTCATTGTAATGGCAGCAGAGAGGGATCAAGAAGTAAAGGGTACATCCGTCCCTGTCGCAGTCACTCTCCCTCTACTTCTTTCTCTACACTTACTTTCACCTGTCTTCCCTTAATTTGACCTCATTCTTTCCTTCATGCTTGTGCAGTAGGTTGGCCTGTTTGCCAACGTATTCCTCATTTTTCATTAATCCATCGTGTTAGAAACGCTAAACTTCACCACACTGGAAAAGAGCGGGGATTTTACAGCTGAAACTCTTGCTGAAAGAGCTTTTTTATGACACAAATAGCTTATAAATCCTGCAGCCGTGAGGAGGCGTACCCTCTTTTCCTTAAATGGTGAAGTTTGGCGAAGCTAAGCGTTACAGTCAAATACTTGTAAACTATTTTTGTTCAAGAGAAAATGAAACGAGTGGCCGTAATATTCTCCTGATGCTGACTTTTGTCTGTTGTTTCTTTCTCTCTCCTGCTCCTCGCCATTTCTCTCTCCTCTCCCTCCATGAAGCTTTCTCTCAAGCTGGTAAGCATGACCGTGTAACCGCACGACCATAGCGGCATGACCATAGCACGCATGTCACGTCCTCCCAGTAACACACTGTCAATAACGTTCTGTACGCCGTTATGTTTTTGTTGTGCTCTCTTTTTTTTTTTTTTTTTTGGAATTTAAGTTTAATAACTTGCTTTTTGCTGTGACACAACGATGGACCTCAGACTCATGTCGTTGTCTCATTTGTATGTTATTTTGTCGTTTGTGTGTTTGTGTCGTGGTTGTGTTCTCGTCACGTCTCTCCCAAACTGTCTGTGGTCTCTATGGTGCAGATCACACTCAATTCCCACGTCCGGAATCTCATTGAGGTGATCAGATTTACTCTATGTTACGTATGTGGTCTCGTAGTCTGTCTCGTAGTCCTTCTTGTCTCGACAAATCGTATGTCCTTGTAACAAATACTAATCTGATCTTTAGTAGCAGTTGTTCACTCATGTCCTGACACTGCATGCCGAGTTGATTATTTTTATTGAATGCTGCTCTGTGAAGTTAACATAATGTATATAAATATACAATTTTCTTCTGTATTAAAGGATTACTTCAATATTCAGGGATATAAACTTCTTTGTTTTCTTGTTGGGACTTAAAGGTTGATACCACTCTCATACCTGTGCGCTGAACATGAAGATACAGCCAACAGATATTTAGCTTAGCTTAGCATTAAGACTGGAAACAGGGGGAAACAGCTAGCCTGACTCACCTCAGAGGTAAAAAGTTGTGCCTGCCAGAAGCTCTAAAACCCACACAAAAAAATTTGTGCCAAAGACATGTACAAAACTGTCCGTGAACAATCCCACAATGCAATGCATCGCTGTTTAGAGATGCAAAAATGACCATTTTGTGACCATTTTGTGGCTAAAATGGCTAACTGTTTCCCCCCTGCTTACAGTCTTTATGCTAAGCTTCTCTGACAGCGAGCTGTCTTCATATTTAGTGGACAGACATGCGAGTGTCTGTGAGCAAGAAAGCGAATAAGCATATCCATTGAAATTAGACCTTTTCAGATTTTTCTGTAAGTTTTATTTTTAATCTGTACCTGATTCCATACAGAACAATCAATTTGCAAATTCCTATCCATCCTAAACGTATCATCCTACAAACCATAAATTACTTAGTGTTTGCCCATAGGTTCAGTTTGGTTTGACACTTTACCTAGCTAGTGTTTTCATGTGTCCTGGGTTACACTAATACATGACCTCTGTGCTGTAAATGATCACTCAGAAAGAAGCATGTGTGTGCATGATGATTGACAAACCTTTGTTATGTTGCATGCCCGGTAAGTGTTGCGTGCGGACGCGGGGAGAAGGGGTAAGGTTGCATTGGTAACCTAGCCGCTGTGTTTGACCTGGCTCCTGTGCAGTGAATCCTGACCTCGAGTCTGTAGCTCCTGCCGTTATCTCCAGTGGTGCCGCTGTGACCCATCTCAATGAGATCCAAGCAGGCCTTCACCTATTCAGCCGAAGCACGTCTTTCTGAACTGACGGGACCAAAGCAACAGAGCAAGAACACTCAAAAACCCAAGGATGATCTCTATGGAGCCCCAAAGAGTTCACTATTAAATTGATAAACAGGACTGTCTGTTTTATTGGACTTCACTTGTATTGGCTGTGCTAGCAGCGTGGCTGTAGGCAGAGCAGTGTCAGCAGCTGTTGAATGAATTGTCATGAAGTTTTGGACGGACGTTTGTGGGCCCCAGTGGCTGAAGATCGCTGACTTTGGCGATGCCCTCACATTTCACCCAGTTTGAAATTCCCATCAGCCTCAGCTTAGCTTTTGTTAGCAATTGTTAGCATGCTAACACACTAAACTAAGACGATGAACGTGCTAAACATCAGCAGGTTCATTGCATTATTCATTGCATATTATATTAGCATGCTGATGTGAGCATCACTGTGCTTTATTTATTCATATGATTATTTATTTTATAATTATGTATTTGGGGCGAAACTGGTGCAGCGCTTCCTCCCACAGTCCAAAGACATGCAGGTGATAGTGTGTGACTGGTCCAGGATGTATCCTGCTTCTCACCCGACGTCAGCTGGGTTTGGCTCCAGCTTCTCTGCGACCCTCAAGGATAAGCGGATGTAGCTGATAGATGAATAGCTATTAATTTAATTTTGAACTCTTTGGGCCTCCATACAGACCAGCGAGCAAACTTCAGAATGCTGAGACATTATGTCGACAGAAAGTTTGAGAGACTGCCGAGAAGTATGACTCATCAGTTCAGTGTTACGGACTGGAAACCTTCTCATCAGGAAATATGACCCTTGGTCAGCCAAAAAAACCTCTCACTCACACAACCTCCATTTTAAGAACACACAGCCGTGCTAGAGAAGAGCCAGAAAGCTTTATATCCATTAGGCAGCTCACCCTGAAACACTATATGAGCAGTAAGAGGATGTAGCAAACACTTCATGTCATTTCCGATGGATTCACAAAGAGCACTAGATTAGACTGAATAGGTGAAAGCCCTCGAGTCTGACACAGACAAACATCCCAACTCTCAGTGATTATGTGTTAGAGAGCGGCTGCAGTATCTCCTTCAGGTCAATTGCATGTTAGAACAAAATGAGAGCTCTGTTGGTGGAGCTGTTTGTCCCTGAGTTCTGGCTCACAGGGTTTACAGCAAAGAGATACTGCACCTCATTAGATAAGATCCCTTTTTAAAGCCGCAACACCACAGATAATAAATGATTGAAGTTGCTTTTCGTCATCTTATGGCCTTTCTCCACCTCTTTCTCTTTTTTTGTTGCCTCTCTTCTGCATCTCTTCTCCCCTTTTGGTCTCTCAGGGCTCTGGACCAGAGGACTTCAGCCACCTGCCACCAGAACAGAGGAGGAAGAAGCTGCAGGGCAAGCTGGACGAACTGAACAAGGACATTCAAAAAGAAATGGACCAGAGGTACCTTTTTAAAGTTTTCAATTTAGCATTAAGGAGCAATGTTTTACCTTGATAATAAGCAACAAAGCCTTGTACTGACTTCAGTAACGTGCTCTCCCAGGGACGCTCTAACTAAGATGAAAGACGTGTACGTGAAGAACCCTCAGATGGGAGACCCGACCAGCGTAGACCCCCGGCTATCAGAAATAAGCCAGAACATCGAGAAGCTGCAGTCTGAAGTTCAGAAATTTGAGGTTAGTTTCAGTGCCAGTCTGAGCTCTCAGTTCTGTGTGAGTGTTAGTGTTGGCGAAGCCGTCGTGTTTAAATAAGACAGTAAATAACGAGGAGATCAAACACACGTCTCCAGCTGGGGCAGCTCCAAAGAAGCCCGCCGCTCGTCCATATTAGGAGAAGATGTGATGCAGCTGGAGGGTGCTGGCGGCATGTTCCAGCTCTGCGCAGGGAGAGGGGAGGCCCAGAACAATGGCCTGGTTTCACCCTGGAAATAAATGGCAGACACACTGGAGCGTCAGGCGGAGGTGTTCCTCCCGCGAAGGTCGTCTGCTTCAAGGATGAAAAGAATTCCACGTAGGAAAAAGGACGAGCCGCGGCCAGCGCGTGCATAATGATTGCGTGTGTTTCAGGGCTGGTTAGCAGAGGTGGAGGAAAGGATGCCTTCCAAGAGCGACACACACCGGAGAAGTGGACTCTATGAGACCCAGAACAACACAACAGTGGGCAACAACTGTGCGCAGGACAGAGAGAGGTATGGTATACTCTGACTAACGAACAAAACGTCTTTCAGCGGCGTGGAAGAGACGTTACACGCCCTCTTTTTTCGGAAGAAAACTATGTATGTTTTCACAGTATATTTACTGTGTGTGTGTTGGCCCTTGAGCAGCCCGGATGGCAGCTACACGGAGGAGCAGAATTCAGAGACTCAGGTCAAAGCCAACATCAACCCCAACCCCACGTCCACCACGCCAGAGTTCGACGACGAGTTTGACGACGAGGAGGCCCTGCCCACCATCGGCACCTGCAAAGCCTTGTACCCATTCGAAGGTAACTGCAAGCGCAGCGACAGGAAGCAGACCCCATCCAACATATTTGAATATCTCTAAGTACATGTGCCCTTTAGGTGAGGTGGTGGTATTTCTGGACTGACTGCAGGGTGGAGGAATATGATTCCTCTGAATGAGGAGGAGTTAGGGGTCTGACCTTTATGAGCAAATGTGTGCAGGAGGAGGCTGGACAGAAATAAGTCATTTCTCTGGGAAACTATTTTCAAGATCTCAAAAGCCTGAGTGCAAATCAGAGTCCTGACCTTTTAACTCTGCAGAAGAAATGAATCACGTTACAACAGGAGATTCTTTCCTCTCTGTCAGAAGACGCCATAATCATGAATTAACTATAACAAACCTGAAATGTATAAATAGTGACCACGCTAAGGTTTTTACTTCTGCCATATGAATATTTTAGCTGTGCTGGTTGCTGGTCGGACTCATTTTGCTCTGACTTTTTGAGCAGTTTTAGTGCTTTCGACTGTGGACAGCCTTTGTATGTTCATGATCATGGTAGTGAGGATGGTGATGCATTAACTGCAGTATTTATGCAGTGTAATACAGAGGGGCAGGAAATCCTCACATGAAGCAAAAGAAAGCAGCAGGAAATGAAAGCGCGAACCCAGGAATGAGCATAAACTCACCAGTAGAGAATTAATAATGATACAGATGAATTAAAGGGCAGGATGTGACATCACTATCAGAGAGGTCAGGCTGCTCTGCGGCCCCGTTTCCTGGCGCACATTATTAAAGCGTCAGAGCGTGACAGAGGCAGCATAAAGGGAAAAGGAAGTGCAGCTAACTTTAAAATGAAGCGTTTATGACCCCGTCGTGACCTCAGTGCGATCGAGGGTGGTGAGCAGTGACTCTCCCATCTTTCTTTCCTCATTTGGAGGCACTTTAAAGGCCTGAAGAGGTGAAAGTATCGAGGGTATTACTTATTTTAAGGATGTTTTTGAGATGGCTGGATTTTTGGATTTTGTAGCTCGGTCTCTTAGCTGCAGCTGTACCCAAACATAACACATGTTTTTCATTATCAGAGAGATTAAATGAAGACTTGTCATTAACAAGACCAGTTGTTAGCTGATGATGCGTTTTACCCAAGTCTGGTGTTAAAAAGTCAAGATAGAGGTGGACTGCAGGCTGATTTTACGCATCGCTGATATCCAAACTACTGTGCTATTAGACATTTGTTTATTTATGCTTGGACTCTTATGATTGCATTTTCCAACCACACAGCAGCTGGTCTTGCTTCCTCTTTATTTTAAGGAAATCTGATTTACAAATGAGGCTTTTATCTACATGAAGTTCGCTCACGTAGCTCCTCTAAGTGCACAGGTTGGACATTTCTTATTTGCTGTGTTCATGCTCTTTTCCCGCCTTTTCTCCCGTTTCTCTTTCCCTCCTCTCGCAGGTCATAACGAGGGCACCATCGCCGTCGCAGAGGGCGAGCTGTTGTACGTCATAGAAGAGGACAAAGGAGACGGCTGGACACGAGTGCGCAGGAACGAGGACGAGGAGGGATACGTCCCCACATCCTACGTCGAGGTCTTTTTGGAAACAAATGCCAAAGGTGCTATGACATACATTTAACTCAGCAAGTGTGTTTTTGTTCCTGTGAGTTTCCAGTCACTGCTGTGGAGATTAGAGCTTGTTACTGGTGGCTCAGATAAGAGAATAACTCCCCTGCACACACACACATACACACACACTTCCTGTCTCTCCCAGAGGGAAGGACCAATCAGATTTGTCCATTGTGCCTCATGACATTTGGGACGGTTATGGCAGATAGTGTGTGTGTCCCTGTGCTCTGAACAAAACATCTGTTTAAGAAGCAACACTGAAGGCGAGCTGAGCCCCCCCCGTTCACTGCAGTGCCCCCTAGTGGTCATACAAAATAAGACACGGCGCCCCCAGTCAAAGCTTAGCATGATGGGACGAATCACCCACTGACAGTGATCACGTGTACATTTCAAACACACAATACTTGATTCTTTTTTTTTTCTATTTTTCTGTCAAAGATTTACTGTTTTCCACTCAAATGAACGCGCTTTCAATCAAGTCTCAGTCAGATCTGTGAGTCAGCAATGGGGATGGATCAGTAAACTCAGCCGAGCAAATTCACGTGTTACCCGATGTGACAGCGAGCATCAAGCAAACGTTGAATCATCACACAACTTACCGCGTTTCGGTCGCTTGTTGTAGCCTAAAAGCGAAGCATGCTCCATGTGCAACCATGCAAGTGTAATTTAAACCTGCTGTACAATATGAAGACATATTCAAAGATATTTTTTTAGGCTAAAACCCTCAAATGTTGCATGCTGTAGATTAATCACAGTGCTGTTACAACATGTCTCCCCTGCTGAGGGGTCATTTTATAAAACTATGGATCAGATTAGTGACTAATACCCCCTTAAAGTGTGTCTTCTTTTCCTTTTTTTAACCACTTTTTGATAATGATAGTGTTGGACTGCTCTGGTCCTTTTTTGCAGGCCAGTGGTAAAGGAATAAAGGACTGAGAATTAGCTGTAAGCTCTCTGGTGACACTGGGCTGAGACTTGGAGCTGGACCTTAAAGCTTTGTGGTGTCTTGCATGAGTCTCTGCGCTGCACCTCTGTGGACGGTGCTGTAAAAGCATGGTGTGTACGCCGTCTGTGCCACTTCACTGCTGCGATAAGACGCTCTGTGCTACTTTTCAAGACTGGCATCGGCTCAGAAATCATCTCTTTCATAACTCATTACGCAAGCCTTTGTTTAACTTCCTTTCGCACTGTTTAGTCAGCTTTGACGGCTCGTTACCGGCGCAGCATGGGCTTCTTACGCGCGGGATGCCATCTCACATCAGCAGGGATGCACATTTCACGCCTCCTGTGACTGAAACGCGGCGCATGAGGCAGCATTTGTGGGGTTTTTGCCCTCGTCGTGACATGATTTCAGCATGTTGTGGCGAAAGAAAGTGCAGTCTAACATGCATTCGAGCCAGATGGTGATGGAGTGGAATAAGCTGAAAGGCTCTTAGTGAAACAGGCTTTTCACACAGACAGTATCAGTACAGTCTCATTTATGCAGTGACTCTTCTTCCTCCTCTCCATAGTTGAATATCTGGGTTGCTGTCTTTGACTCGATTTTCCTTTCAAGCTATCTAACTTTTCTTTCTGTCATTTTTTTTTTTTTTTGTTTTGTTTGTTTGTTTGTATTTCCTTTTTGAATTGCAGATTCCTAAAAGTGCGAGGCTGGCTGAGGAGTGGCAGGGCAAGCAGCCTCGGAGAAAACCACCATGTTCCTCACGCGCTCACAGAGTCAGAGAAAGTGAGAGATGACCCGAATCTAAAAGAGAGAGAGAGAGACGGCCGATTAGAGCAATTTTCCAAACCATTACGAAAAGAAAGAGACTTATCGGCAGTGCTGCGCTTCCTCTGCAGAACTCTGCGATGTGAAGCGGCGATAAGAGAAATCCATCTAAATTTTAGCTCTCATAACCTTTTCCATTCTTAACCCCATTCAGCCGTCACAGCCACAGTATCCGATTTGCTTCCTGCTGGTTTCAGCTTTGCTTCTTAATGGAACTAACTCCGCTTGCAGCGCGCGCCGCCATGAACGTGGCTGATGGCTTCCTCGCTCTGAACGCCCCCTCCCCTCCCCCTCTTTGCCCCCGTCGCACACACGCACACACACAGGGCAGAGGGTGTGGTCAGAGACAGGACGGAGACGGGCGAGGAGCCCGCGGACGGAGCGCCGGCTGTCCGACACCGGCGTCCAGCGGCGTGTGTGCGTGCGTGCGTGCGTGTGTGTGCGTGAGTCATGAACTCCTCACTCACTCTGACTAAAAACAGAATCATCCTGAACTCATCCGCCTTCATCTGGGCTCGACCCCTCCCACTAAAATCAGCTCCATATTCGCAGGTTTTCACCCAGCAGGCGTTGGAAGCAGTGACGGTGCTCGTCATGTGTCTGTCCGCGATGTGCTCCTGGTTTGTGTTTGTTTGTTTGTTTGTTTGTTTGAATGTTGTACAGGCGTCTTATTCTCCCATGGAGGCAGAAGAGGTGGATGATGGCTCACTCGCCATCACTCCTCTTGTCTTGTCGCTGGTGTCTGTTCCTCTCTCTGACCACCACCCCCCTCCCAACCCCACCCCCTCACCTCCACGGCGCCTCCCTCCTT